>OY735282.1:4244242-4448312 GCA_963457715.1 Argyresthia albistria
GGGCTTCTTAATTTTCTATAGTTTTAAATAGAGACCTCTATACAAACAAACTGTCGACGAGTATTCGGATACGTATTAAAGACAAGATTATGTTACCAATTTAGAATTTAAATATGGGGAACAGAATAGGGTAGTTGGCAGAATAGGTTAGTTGGCAGAGTAGTTCATTACTTAATTTAAAATCATGTCACTAAACTTAAAATTCTATAGTTAATCCAGAATCCTATATTATTTCAAACAATTCTATCGCCGATTTGAATTTTTATAAAAAATACCCCCTTCATTGAGTCATTTGCCGTATTCTGTTCAATCAGCACTAGTTCTATCGACTACGAGAACCTTATTACTTACAATAATGGGACTGTTAGCCTGTAACTGTCATACGTTTAATGGTTCATTAATAAGAAATTTTGTAGTCCATTACTGAAATATTAAATGGTCCATCGGGAACACACAAGTCCCTGGTAAATAGTTTATTAAGTTCCACTTTAATGGGCCATTGAATGACTCTTGAGAATGGCAGTATGACAGGGGCCTAATGCTGCTCTGAGAATTTCACTTATATTTCATTACTATTCCATTATAGTAATGAAATATAAGTGAAATTCTCAGAGCAGCATTAGGGCCCAGGTGGTAAGCAGATATTTCGAATTGATAACTGCCACAGAATCATGGTCTCTTGTTGATTAAATAAATTAAATTATTTACCACTGTACTAGGGTGAACGTATATTGAGTTGTATTTATTTATTTTGTAACTGTACGATCGTTCGTATTGTGTTGTATTATTTTATTGTTTTTAAGGAATAATAATAAACGAATCAGTACACTATCTCTGTGACGACCTCAAGTGCTCTTTTTATTTCTAATCATTGCTATAGATAGATGGACAATCCACATAGAACGCTCGTAAAATAATCACCTATTACTACTACATAACCAAATGATGTTTGTATATGTGCAAATGTGTGCGTAAACTTTGCTAGGGCTGGTGGCGCGGCAAATGCAGCGATATTAAAGTATACGCGTCGTCACTCGTCCGGCGTTCAGCCCTGTCTATTGATCCTTTAACCAATCCTTTGTCGCCAGGGGTGGGGTGCGGTATCTGAATCAGCGCGGGGAAGGGAATCCGAATCAGCGCGGGAAAGATAGATAGATAAATCATTTATTCAAAGGACATGGTACACACACATAAATTAATAACAAAAAAATCAATTTAAATAGACGGCACATAATAGCACGCACTATGCAATTAACAGTAGGTACCTACAGCTGTGTGGTTATGTGACTGTACCACGGCAGTGAAATGGCCCTGACTCAGCAATGTCACAGACGAATCTGTGACGCTGGTATTCTGCCAGGGCCAAAAGGAGGTATTCTGCCAGGGAAAAGGAGTGGCCGTTCTGTACGGAGTACTATTATCTCTTCTGTGGCACAGGCACGACTGTGCCCACTTTTAACTTTTGTTTCTATACTCCAATTTCAGTGAAAGGGGGCTATCCCATCGCCACATTGAAGTATTAAACGTTTTCTCACGATGGTTTCCATCACCGCTAGAACGTCTGTCTAAAGGTAAGACCGCACTAGGCGGAACTGCACCGCAGCGGAACTGAGCGACACGACGCGACAAAATATTATTTCAAGGCAAACATATGGAGCAAACCGCACTACGCGGCAACGGAACTGCACTGCAGCGGAACTGCGCGGCAAAGTTGGGCAACTAGGCAAAACTGACGCTACCTCACGCCCCCGCCCCTCTCTCCTCTTTCTATCTCTTTCGTTCTTTGTTCAAATGGCGGGTGAAACTGTCGCGTCGCTGCAGTTCAAGTGCGGTTTACCAAAAAATGACGCGCCGTGTCGCGCAGTTCCGCTGCAGTGCAGTTCCGCCTAGTGCGTTCGCACCTTTACGTAGGTACCTAAGATACCTAAAGGCTTATTGTTATCGGGTACGAATAATGTGTTAATTCAGCTAGGTGCATAAGTATACTTCATAGTGGATGAATTAAGTTAACTTTTAGCACATAGGTATACTACATATAGGTAATATCTTTTAGTAAACTTAATTTACCTGGAGAAAGTACACCTGTAGTTTTCTAAAAGTTAACTTAATTCACCCAGGTATTTAAAGTATACACCTATCTCATTGTAACATGGTCTAGATCGGGTTCGAACCTGCATCTCCTGCGTGAGACCCACTAGACCACGGAGAGTGGGCACTGTGCTTCTGCCACCGCGTATGGAAAAAGGCGTGACGCTGTGTTAGATTGCAACCTTGTTGCTATGATGCGATTGTTTGATATTTGTGTTGTCATGACAACCGCAAGAAATGGCAAGTCAGTCACTCCAGTTGTCATTATTTGGTTTAATGTTTATTTAAACTTTCTATCGTGAAATTATTAAAATCGCAGAACCAGTTAGCTCTGTGATAACTTTAATTAATAGGTTGTGTTAAGGAGAACATCATACCATATTACAATATGTATGTAAGTGAGTTGCGTAGGTACCTACTCACCCAGTAATATAGGTATTTGTTGACCTACTTTAGTAAACACGGCTAGGTAAGTTAATTTATTTATCGACTGAGATGAATTACAGTAGTTACTGTAAAATAAAGTACCTACCTACCCCCTTTTTCAGTAAGGAAAAATAATGCAGACTACGGTTAAAAAACCCGTACAAACAACACCAAAAACCAAAGAAAAACCTTCCAAGGAAACAAGCAGTCAAGATGAAAAACTCAAAAAGAGTTCGCATACCCTTTCCACACCAAGGAGTTTCGTCCAAAAGTCCTCAACGACAGACATTTATTCGCAAGTCAAGACCAAGACGACAAAAGCACCAAAAAAGACTATAGGTGCTTCAACGTCGCGCGAACCATCACCAATGAAAGGATTATTAAAATCTTCACCATCATCAACAAGCCAAATCAGCACCAGAACTGTGCCTGCTAAAAGACCTACAATCAACAGCACTCCAAGAATTAAAAAGTTAACGGAGGCAAAGGCATCACAGTCAAACAAAAATACATCTACGGGGAAGACGGGCAAAGATCTTCCTTCCGTGAATGTTACTGTAAATTCGCCGCCAGTAAAAAGGAGATTGGACGAGGATTTGAAAAAATACGAAAAAAAGTTAAGCAGTGCCAAGGAGTTGGGCAAGAAAGAGGCGGGAAATGATAGTAAAAAGAGAGCCAAGGAGGTAGACACTAAAGAGGTAGCTAGTAAAACGAAGAGTGCCAAGGAGATAGAAAGACAGAGGCAGAATACGCGGACGTTGAACGAAAACGAGGTAAAAGTTTTGAAAGAATCCATTGACAATAATGCCGAGATGTTAAATCTAAGCCGAAAGTTAACAGCGCAACCTAAAGCATTTTTCGTTGGTTTAGATGGCGATACGGCTCAGGTTAGTACGGCTTCACTATAAAATGCTGTTTCTCTTATTGCTGCACTTTTCTATAACCTCAACTCACTCCTTTTATAATCCTTTAGGTACTTTCCTTAGTTGCCAGTTCCGCATGGCCGGTCGAAGGACTTGTTTGTTCTGGTTTTTTCAAGATGGCTGCCGATTACGTTCGTTACATAATTATTATAAATGTGATCCAACAGACTCCTTAAAAATAAGAACATCGGCCATAGAATACATGTGAAGAAACCTCTGTATCGTCATTCATAGCTCCCGCGTTAGATAGGCTAGTATCCATGTCTTTGAATAACTGGCTAAATAAACAGTATGAGCAAAGCTGTTAGTGAATTGTTCGAAAATCAAACGTCAACGTCAAATTGTACGCTTTGTTTGTGGCTGAGGTTTGTGGTGTCTATGTACAAATGCTTCCAAGGTTTATTTAAAAAAAAAAAACAACAATTCTAGCCCAAGCCTCCCCCATCAAACGTCTCGGACGATCTTAGTTACGAAGACGACTTCGAGAGCTACGAATCTGACTTCGAGTCGGAACGCGAAAGTGCGAGCGAGACGCAAGATGGCGACGGCAGCGAAGAGGGAGACAGTGGCGAGGCTGGTGCGGGGGAGGGGACCAGCGAGCTGAGTAAGAGAGACGAAGAGAGGATGCTGGATTCAGGTAAATCTTCCCTCAACTTTTGTATAAACATTTACATCAGGCATATACATTGCTTCTGACCCCTGTGTCGTGGAAACCAGAAACAGCGACATCACAAACATGTAAACATCCAAGACCTGGGGGGATTTTTTTTTCGCCCGGGTCCTCTCGCATGGTAGGCAGATGCGCAACCGCTACGCCACAGAGGTCATATGTTCTTCACCATGGATGCTCTTCATCTTCCTCCTACCCCTGGATTCTCTTCATCTTCCTCCTACTCCTGGATGCTCTTCATTTTCCTCCTACTCCTGAATGCTCTTCTTTTCCTCCTACTCCTGGATGCTCTTCATCTTCCTCCTACTCCTGTGGATGCTCTTCATTTTCCTCCTACTCCTGGATGCTCTTCATCTTCCTCCTAATCCTGGATGCTCTTCATCTTCCTTTTACTCCTGGATGATCTTCATCTTCCCCCTACTCATGGATGCTCTTCATCTTCCTCCAACTCCTGGATGCTCTTTATCTTCCTGCTACTCCAGCGAATGCTCAGCCAGATCTAGTAGATAGATTTTATCGGCTGGGTTCCGAAACGCTGTTGAAAGGTTACTATTAGCACAGGGTGCTCATCCCATACAAATTAGAATTAGTAACCCTTCGTAAAAAAAGAGATGGCGATGGCGTGAGGAGTAAGATTTGTACTTAAAACGCCATTCAGTTAACATACTTCTAGGTGGCGCAGTGGCGCTTGTCTTAGAATAAATCTTAGCGCCATCTCGTGGTATTTGCAATTTTTCGATGGTGCTGCACCAAGCGATAATGGCCTCGAACTAAAGAAGCTTCCGTAGCATCTCAGTTTACGCCGGTGTAATATTTTGCTCTAGGTGGTCTATCTGTATTAGCATAATAGTAGTATCTGTGCTATTAACAGCAATTAAAGCAGCTAATCGTAATCTTTGAACAGCGTCTTGAAAACCGATCACATATTTTCTATTTTCAGTCCCCTATCACTCTGTTTCCAGGCAATTTCGACCTGGAACCCCGCCCCCCGCGCGCCCCCCTCCTCTCCCACATCAAGGAGGAGTCGGGCGAGAGGCCTGCTCCCCATGACAAACCCTCGCCTGATGATAAGCCTTCGCTGGATGAGGGCTTCCAGGAAGATTCCGCCAGGAGTATCGCTCATGTCGATGTGTTGGACAGGTGACTGTGATTCGTTTACGAAATCAAGAGGTCGTAATATGACAAATCAATTAAGGAGTCCAAACTCGATGGGCAAATGCAGCGATATTAGGTATACGCGTCGTCACTCGTCAGACGTTCAGCCCTGTCTATTGTTCCTTTAACCAATCCTTTGACGCCAGGGGTGGGGTGCGGTATCTGAATCAGCGCGGGAAAGGGAGTGGCCGTTCTGTACGGAGTACTATTATCTCTTCTGTGGTCTAGTCTAAGTTCTCTGCTTATATTATTTTGAATTGAGCTGTAGGCTTTGATAAATAAATAAATAAATTAATTAATCCTAAGTTGGACATTTTGTAGTTTGTACATTAGTCGTGCAAATGAAGGGAATAGGACTTGTCACGAAGAATCGATTGAGCCCAAACTCGATGGGCATACAAGGAAGGAAGCATCTTACGGTTTAAAAATATTGTTTCTAACTTCCAGACCTCTCTTCATAGACTTCAAAAAGTCGAAGGACAATAAAAAAAAACGTCAAATGAACGAAAAACTACAGCAAAGAGCGAAGGATTTACTCACAATGATACAACTACATGAAATGTCTTACTCGCTGTTTGAAATGAAACCGATACCTTACGACTTGTTTATGGCAACATTCGGCCGTTCAAATTATACTCAGACTTCAGTGCAAACTTTTGAAGATGGTATCAGTGAGGAGGTGCAAACAGATGAGGTATTTTATGATAGTAAATGGTCCCAATTCCCAGTCAAATTCTCAAAAGATGAAGTTTACTTGACTGTTCAGAAAAAGAGAAGCAATCTGGATGAAGACTATTTGAAGAAATTCACGTTTTTGTTAACCGAAAAAAGAGTTGAGTTGAAAGTGATGAAAAATATCAGCAATGAGTACAAAAACAATCCGCTGAGAATCCTCCTTGAGCAAAGAAACGGTGTCGGGTGCGACGAAATGTTGCCATGTGAGAATTACGAGATGAAATTGAAAAATGCAGATTTTAACGTAGACAGACTGAGAAAATTTCTGAAGAGGACCGAACGGCGGATAAATAACATCTTGACAATTAATTCCGGTGATAAAAATACGTTAGATTTAACGAAAACAAAACTACCATTCAGTAAAGGTTACATAAGTATAGACTACAAAAATCTACCAAAACATCAGTATTTGAAATACAGAAAGGTGTCAGCGATGGCGTTTTCTGAAACTAAGAGTAATTTACTTATGACGGCGCATACGAAGACTTCAAGCAATGCTTGTATGGAGAAGTCTCTAGTTTGTCTATGGGACGTCGGTGTTGCCACTCGAGAACCCCTGAAAATTCTTGTGGCTATAGACAATATTGTTCTATGCCGGTTTATAGGGAATACTGATGGTATTTTTGTAAGCGCCTTGGAAGATGGGTGAGTACCATTTACTTTTAAACTGTGCTTTAGTTATAATTATTCTAACTAGAATATACCAAAATCCCTAGTTAGTTTTATAACGTCTTTTTCTTTTTAGTGTTCACACTAACTTCATGTTTTTTTTTTATGACGGATGAAAAAATAACAAAATAATAAAAATATGATCCCTAAGATTCCAAAATTAAAGCTGCAGAGTTCCATATAATAGTACTTAGACAAGCTTCTATATTTCAGTTCCATACACCTATGGGACCTTTCCGAAGAGCCGACAATATTGAAGAGTGTTGCCAGTGACAATGAATCTACCAATTTGGTAGAATTCGACACACATGGCATGACTGAGATAGAAATAACTAGAGAATGGAATTTGAGGAATAGTAAAGTGGATTGTGATACAGAGGTAAGATTTTTCTCATAAAAGCATGCTTGCATATGTTCCGGGCGATTTGAAATATCCGGTCATTATGGTCCTTATACATAATGCCCGCATCAATTCGGCAATGCTGCGGGGGTGTTGTTTTCTAGGGTTCCGTACCCGTAGGGTGCCAAACGGGACCCTATTACTGAGACTTCGCTGTCCGTCTGTCTGTCTGTCACCAGGCTGTATCTCATGAACCGTGGTAGCTAGACACTTGAAGTTTTCACAGATGACGTACTTCTGTTGCCGCTATGACATAAAATACTAAAAAACAAAATATATTTAATATTAAGGGGGGCTCCCATACAACTAACGTGATTTTTTAGCGGGGTTTTTTATACATAATGGTACGGAACCCTTCGTGCGCGAGTCCGACTCGCACTTGGCCAGTTATTTTATTAATCTTTAGTTTAAGTGGTGTCCCACTACTGGGCAAAGGCCTCAAATTCAAATTCAAATCGTTTATATACACGTATACCGGTATAGTTGGTGTTATTAACCGACTTCCCAAAGGAGGAGGTTTACAATTCGTCCGGATGATTTATTTATTTTTCCCCAAGAAACATGGTCGCAAACGAAAAAAATTTTTGGGTCTCCCATAGTAACTTGAAATCAGCTGATCGGGGCAATGTACTGGGGGACGAATTTTTTTTTTCGTTTGCAACTATATGTTTCATGGGGAAAGTTATTCATAATGATGGGTACTATCATTCCCCAAAATATGGTCAGCTAATTAAATGTCACCCTGTATAGGATCTAAGATTGGCGCCACCTAGAAGTATGTTAACTGAAACCACAAATCTTTCTCCTCACGCCATCTCTTTTTTACGGAGGGTTACTAATTCTAATTTGTATGAGTTGATCACCCTGTGGTATTAGTTCCAGGAGACACCCACACTACTTCAGTCATGCGCGTACACATCCAGTGCAGTTCACATGAGGGAGACGAGTCTGGATTGTGTGGTCGGGTTGGAGCTCAATGCTGGCTGTGATAGCAGTCAGCATTATACAAGGAAGGTTGTTGGGCAGGTGATAAAATAGGTAGTAGTTTATGAAACTGTTGCATAATGAGGGGTATTAAAACACGAGTACGGCTGCGAGGCTTTTAATAGTATCCCGCGAGTGTTTTAACACCTACTTATGTGCAGTTTCATACACTACTTTATCTACTCTCATATTTAAGTGTCTCTCCCACAAAAATCAAACTTAAAACACAATATTTCCACATAAATCAATGCTTAGACACTAAACACAACAAAACGTTGTCACGTCACTTTGACGTTTTGTTGCCGCCAAAACCCAGCATATCACAGCGCATGCGCGGAGCATGGGCCACACTATCAAACCTCAGATCAATGAACCTCTTTGTTTAAATCTTCCTGCCTCCAAGTACTTATCAAACACTGTGGCTGTTTGGTTGTCTACTATAGTTAAAAAAAAAACTTTCCAACGATGCAGACTATCAAACACCTTGGCTGTACAGTTTCAAGACCCTTGCCTTTCCCAAAAAAAGTAGAACTGTATCGTTATGGAAAAAAAGTTTATTAATAACATTAGTTTTGTTCGAGATGTAGTGTTATTATTAAAAAAATAATGATTACCTACCGTATTGCGTTTATAAGTACGTCATTATGAATTCTATCTCAAGTTTGTAATTCTAACTTTATGACATGAGAGTAGATAAACAAACTTATGTGGCCTGTCTGAAGCAGTGTCTTCTTCTATTTATTTAATCGGTTCGCTCGCGTTAACTATGTGCTAGCGTGAGGGTTAATGACCATTTTTGTGCTAGGCAGCAATAACTTTAGCTTTGTAGGTACCTACTGGTATATTGCTGTCATTGCAACTTGGTTTGCTGGAAGAGATCTCTTTTTAGAGATAAGCTCGCCTTTGTACAGTTTTTATTTACTTTTTGAGATTTCAGTTATATGTGTGTTAGCTGGTAGATTGACCCCCCAGTTTCTGAGACGCTGATCAAAGGTTAGGATTAGCTAACTAGTTTCAGCCAATCACGTGCCGCCATCAGCCAATCGTATGCCGCCATTTTGAATTAACCACCGATTAGTTAATCGTGACCTGTGCTCAGCGTCTCAGAAACTGGGGGTAAGTTTTGCGACTTACGCTGTTAGGAACATAAAACAAAACACGGACATGCGTGGCTGAGGCTAGGCTAGTCTATTTTCGATAACTCTAGTTGCGGAGGAAAGCAGGGCAGCTCCTGCGAACTTTTTAAGCATAAAAAATATATTTATACCACTCACGCCCTAAAAAGTTACTTTTACTCACGCATAACAGTGTGTAAAAAGCCCTTTTGCTCACTGGTTTGAATTTGAATTTAAAACGCCAAAACAGTGAGAAAAACAACAACCACTGGGACGACGACTCGCGCGGCGGGGGCGCGGAGGGCGCGATGGGGGCGGGGCGGGCGGGGAGGATTACTCGTCATACAAACTCTTTGTGCAAATAACTTATCGAGATTTGCTTGGTCTAATTTTGATCTTTGCACGGTGGTGGAGATTGGTTGATTATGATTGTCGACCTCTGTGGCACAGCGGTTGCGCATGTGCCTACCATGGGAATTCCCGGGTTCGAATCCCTGCCGGGGACAAAAAAAAACCCCAGGTTTTGGATGTTTACATGTTTGTGATGTCGCTGTTTCTGGTGCCCACGACACAGGGTATCCTAGTGTGGGGCCAGAAGCAATGTATGAGCCTGTATGTAAATGTTTTGTTTTAAATGATTATAACATTAGAATAATAGTTTTTACTCGTTGTCGTGGTATAAAGTATGGTATGCAACACTTGAATAAAAAGGATTTATAGCGAGGGCCATGAATCACTCGCGTCGCTCAGGATCTTGATTCAGGGTTATAATCATTCACTGCTCGTGATTCATCTATGGCCCTCGCATGAAATCCGTCCTTTATTCACTAGTTGCATAATGTACTATCGATGTCGATTTTATGAACAATAGATAAACCAAAAATACTTCCATTATCAGGTCTGCTCTCTTCAGCGCTCAAGCCTCTTATCAATATGGACAATAATACAAGACCGATCCAAAAACAGAAGCAAAGATCCAGGACAGGCGTACTGGTCCAAAATGAAGTTGGAGCGAACCCAGAACATATCCCTGATACAACACATCGACGTACCAATAAGGTCCACGGAAAAAAGGATCGATTTCAACCTCGAGTCAGCCAAGCGAAGACTGGCCGCCAAGAAATTCGAAAAAGGAATTCTGAGAAAAGAAATTTCGAAATACTCAACCTTGAAAATGGAAAGTTCGAGACCTAACAGTGCTGCCAACTTACAAGTGAAAAATTCGGCGTTGACAGATGATTGCGAGAACGGCATTTTGTGTACGGACCTAAAAGTACTGAAACTGGGCAAAATTGATAATTATTTGGTCGCGAGGAATGGCGGGGAGGTTTTGTGTTGTATCCGGACCGCGGGAGGGGTCAAAGTCAAGACTTTATGTGTGTCGAGTGAGTTAATAATTTTATTTCTATATATCCTAACTATTGGCACACCACAGGGCTGTTGTCAAAGACATTAAACTCTATGAAATATGTCACAACAAGCGGGCGACGCCATTTCACCATAGACAACATTGACATCCTCCCCGCTCCCGCCCCGCCGCCGGCGGTCTGCGATGTGGCGGGAAATCCGCAATACTTCTTTCATTGATCAGCAAACAATATCTGTCACTTCTCTCACACACATGCAAGAAAGAATGTCAGCCCGCTCAGTGTAACAGAAACTTGTCTTTTCTTTACGATATCTAGAATTTGTCCAAAAATACAATGTTTTCCAGGAGACCGCTCAACAATCACCTGCCTAGCCGTTTCATCGGCTGACTCGCCATACTTCCTGGCGGCCACGCAGTCTGGCACCGTTCATCTGTGCTCGCTCCTCGAGGCCAGAGCTCTACTTACTCTGGACAGCAGGTATGTAGCTAGAACGTGCAATTTGCTATGAAGCTTAATAGTAGAACATGCACCAACGGGATAAGGAGATGTTTTATGTCACGGGTGCGTGCGATATAGAATCCCGAACGTAGCGAAGGACTCATGGGTTGATTCCCGAGCGTAGCAAGTGTCCTGAGTGCAGATTTCAAAACTAGAAACACCTCTTCGAAATGAAGAGTTCTTAAAACAGCATGAAAATCAACGCCCCGAGATTTCCAACCTTATGACTTTGTAATAAAGTTCAAAACCAAAACCTATGAAATACAAAATAACCGGTACAAAAAAAAATTATAACCTCTCGCTGTACATTTCTTTTTTGAAATAAAATATATGAGTTTTTTTTTAATGATGACCGTGCTCCATAAAGAAGCTGTGTATGGATCAACCCTATGTTAAGTGTTGATCAGTATGCGCTTACCGATGGAACAAAATCTGTGTATGGCCACAGATACTAAAATATTATACCGGATTTTACCAAAGAAAGAGTATTTTTTACTCGAGAGTATCTTCTACTTTTTCATAGACACCAGTGACACCTAGATCAGGTCACCTCATTTTGAACTGTCATTTGTCATACACGTTATCCCCGGGAGAGTTATTCTCGTATAACTTTTCGTTGGTGAATCCAGCCTTAGGCCTTTTCAAAATGAGGTGATCTGATCTAGGTGCCACTGGTTTTTATATAAATCTATGAGGTATTTTTTAAGATAGTTTTTGTATTTATGTTTTTTTCTTTTAACAATTTCGCTTAGAATTGGGTGTGGAATAGTTATTTATCCAACAAGTGAGGAAAGTTCGTTTTTCCTATGAGTTTTGATTTTGAGTCTTGAGCGAACGAAGGATTGAAAAATAGAATCACGAGCGCAGCGAGTGATTATAAAATTCAATCCTGAGTAAGCGAAAGACTCAACAAAACGAATAGCAAATGAACTTGCTCACATGTTGCATACAAAACTTTTCACCACTCCCAGCAAGAAAGTATTCAGTCACCATAGGTAAATAAATTAAACATTCACAAAGCAAATCAAAATAATTCTTTATTATAAAATAAAAAGAGCTGTTATTCATGAAAATAATTTAAAAATTAAAAGTAAAATTATTGCAATTTTTCAAGTTAAAAGTAACGTTTTTAATGTTTCTGAACTTACAATAATTTGATAAATTTTATAAAAAACATTAATCTTAACTTATAAGTATTTCTATTCTAAGTATAAAATTATTTATTTTTTAAAATATCTTTAAAACTTAACATAAAAATCAGGCAAGGTTAGTTTCTGAACGGGATCATTACTTTCCTCACTGTTCAAACAGTGAGGAAAAACTAACTTTCCTCACTGTTTTCGTAGAGGAAAGACACTTCTTTCGTGCGGGAGTGGTGAAAAGGTATTTAATATATATGGGACTAAGTATTTCCAATGTCGTTTACCGTGCACATTTACATATTTAGGTAAGACATGCATACATAGGCCTATCTGTTAGCTGTCTTATGTTGAGGGTCTGACTTTAATTTTTAGTTCATTAATCTTACATGCATATTCATATGTTATAGCTATTTTTATTTTATCAAAAATATTAATTAAAAACATAGAGACGGATGTTAGTAGTTTTCTTATGTTTTAGTAGGTACGGTATCTGCGTGTACTTTTTACCAAATTTTATTTATTATTCCCGCAGGAACGTGCAGCAAACAGCTGCGGTTGACAGGTGCGCCGGAGACCACAAGGGCAGATACATCGGCTCGCTGCCTGGCAAACCTGTCAACTATCAGCACGACGACGCGACGACGGTAAAGCGGGCTACATACGACACGATATCAGTCGCGATCTAGGAAGGAGGAGTGGGGATGCTTCCTAGATCGCCACCTAGATCGCGTCGTATGTAGGGCCATACTAGGTCGCCTCCTAGATCGCCTCCTAGATCGCCTGCTAGCAGCCGATGCTTCCTAGATCGGGGCACCGCCCACTCCGCACTACGCGTGTGTAGACGCATCGGCCCGATTTCTTTGGACAGTCTGCCGCCGGCAACACACGCGTGAGGACGTATTGTAATAACCGGCCAAGTGCGAGTCGGACTCGCGCACGAAGGGTTCCGTGCCATTATCTATAAAAAAAAAACGCAAAAAAAATGTATGGGAGCCCCCCCTAAATATTAATTTAATTTTAATTTAATTATTTATTTTTTAAGTAAATAATATAACTCAATATATTGTGAACATTTTAAGCGTCTACCTGCTACCATTATCAATATCGAGCAAAAATGAGCAAAAAAATCACGTTTGTTGTATGGGAGCCCCCCTTAATATTAAATTTCTTTTGATTTTTAGTATTTGTTGTTATAGCGGCAACAGAAATACATCATTTGTGAAAATTTCAACTGTCTAGCTACCACGGTTCATGAGATACAGCCTGGTGACAGACGGACGGACGGACGGACGGACAGACAGACAGCGAAGTCTCAGTAATAGGGTCCCGTTTGGCACCCTTCGAATACAGAACCCTAAAAATGGTTTCGAACGAAGAGCGCGAAGCATGGGAGAAAGTAGTGGACAAACAGAAACCACATATGTGGGATAAAAATAATAATAGTTATTATAACAAAGATGGGAGAAACTCAACATTTATGTTGATGTTCCAGTCGTACCATTGAGTACAACAAGGACGTGGACTTCATTGATTATGTTAATGGGGCTTAGTTGTTTTCTCTTTTGGAGCCATTTTTTCATCCAGCAACTTCTCTTTTTAAAAGCTTTTATTTAACTTGCACTGTATGTATGTTTGTTTGTTTGTTTGTTTGTTTGTGGGTATCACGGTTCGCGTCAAAAATGTCGGCTTGAATTTGACCCACTTCCCGTTATCCGATTGAGCTGAAATTTCGCATACGTGTATAAGTCGGATGACAATGCAATATATTTCTGACTTAAAGCTGATCTGATGATGGAGACGGAAGACGGTCATGGGAACTCTGTCATAAAACATCGCAAGCCCGTCGAATTTGGGCTCGTTCGATTCGTCTTGACGAATAATTTGGTCCTAGAATATTTTTTTATGACATAGTGCTGATCTGATGCTGGAGCCGGAAGGTGGCCATGGGAACTCTGTTACCAAACGACGCAATTCTATCGTGTTTGGTCTCATTTGATTCGTCTTGACAAGCACTCGAATTCTAGATTAGATGTTTTGTCCTGTAATGATAAAGACTAAAAAGTTAAAAATAAATTAAAAGTAAAAAAAAATTTTTAAACAAAGCTTTTATTTAATGCCCTAAAAAGAAGAAAATAAAATTTCAATTCAATCAAATGCGTCATTTTATTACTTTACACAATTTATACGATATAAAAGCTTGTTGCGGGATTTATCTCCAAGTCTGTGCAAATAGGTGCCTACCCACCTAATTAAGTCTACACAAGTAAATCTCGCAACAAGCTTTTATATCGTATAAATTGTGTAATGTAATAAAATGACGCATTTGATTGAATTGAAATTTTATTTTCTTCTTTTTAGGGCATTAAATAAAAGCTTTGTTTAAAAATTTTTTTTTACTTTTAATTTATTCCTATTATAGCTTAAATCGGCCGTGAGGGCTAATGCCAAACCAACACGTTGATTTTTCGAAAGAATTGGAGGCATTTTGAAGCGCTCTTCGACACATGCGTTCCGCTTTACGTCCGAACACGCACTGCTCGGCAGCCTCGTGTGTAGAGTCTGCCCCGATATCGCGATCTAGGAAGCATCCCCACTCCTCCTTCCTAGATCGCGACTGATATCGTGTCGTATGTAGCCCGCTTTAGTCAGCTTGACAGGTACATTGCGTCAGTACCTGTCAAATACCAGCCCGACGCGACGACGACGGTTAGTCAGCTTGACAGCCTGAATACTGTCAACTACCGTTTAGAAAATAGGAGTATTTTTCAATACCTAGGTAAATTTTGCAATGCCTAAACTAAACCTAAACTCTTCCGTTCTGAAAAAAATAGCTGTGACATCTTGTAAAACACATTTCAGCCAATCTCTTGCCGCTATTTTGAATTAATCCTCGATTAATCGACTGTTACATTGGCCCACTCTTTCAGAATGTCATGTAGCATCTACCATTCATAAAAAATACTGTTCAAACACCTCAAATCCACTGCAACCCGAGGCACAGATTAGATAATAGTTACTACGTAACAGATACATCACTCCCATAGAAATGCGAAAATACCTACGCTATAATAGCCTACAAAATCTTATTAATAATAATTACTGTTCACAGCGAGAAGAAATGTACCATAAGTACCCGCACAAAGAGTCGAGATTGTGTTGCCCGCCGTGCGAGTCACGTGCATGCGCGTCATCGCACGAATGCGCTAGGGTTGTACTTATGATGAATATTATTTATTACTCCACCCGTCCACATCGCAATAACCGGGCATCTTGGTAGTGTCTTGGTAGCGAGCGCGGGAAACGTGACGCGTGTGCGCAGTCTCGCGTGTGCCAACCAACTGCCGCTTGGGTCGGTACCGAACCGACCGACCGACCGACCTTGAGAGAGTGACGGAGGCCTGCCCGAGGCCTGAGTTCCGCCCGGCGCGGCGCGTCGAAATCCCACGAACGTCCAACTTCAAACCTCTAAAACTTTTAACTTGGACCAATCAATGATGAGTATTTTACACCAATGCAAGCTAAATTATCTCGTTACCTGATATAAATAAAGACAAAAATGGCATGAAGTCATAGGACACGATATCGCGACTGCGAAGTTTACTAGCATAGAAGTAGAAGTCCTGAGATGGCAGATGTCAATATTACCCACCTTGCCGATGGCATCGTTGGCGGAGTAAGTGTCACGGTCCATCAGCCGAAGCTGCAGGGGCTCATCTTGCAACCCTGATTCATCCACCTGAATATATGAACACGGTGCGGGTGATAGGTACTTGCTTACAGAAATAAATTAATTCTCCAGCAGAAGGCTGACGTAACGGTACGCAGCTAAAAGGAAAGATTTTTACGACTACCTACATTCTGACATTGAACCATTATAATCCATTTTCAATATGTTAAGATAAATAAATACATTTTTTTTAATTGCCAATTCAATTCCAATTAAATTTTTAATTTTCTATTCCATTAATAGCATAACTAATTTCATTATTTAATTTTGTTAAATTAAATTGTGTAAGTACTTGAGCCACTGTTGTGCGTCCGCTTTGGCCCTGGCAGAATACCAGCGTCACAGATTCGTCTGTGACATTGCTGAGTCAGGGCCATTTCACTGCCGTGGTACAGTCACATAACCACACAGCTGTAGGTACCTACTGCTTTTGTTGTTATTAATTATGTGTGTGTACCATGTCCAATGAATAAATGAGTTATCTATCTACTTTTCGGCCGACCGGATATCGCGACGACGACGGGACGTCAAAGGTTAAATCATTCACTCATTCCATTTCCAGAGCCCGATAACTTCACTCGTGTGGCCCCGCCTCAACCCGTGCTCGATCGTGGCCGTTTCCGGTTCCGGCGCCACGTTCGCGTGGGACCTGCGCACTAGCGACATCTATGCGCGCCAGTCTGCGCAGAGCGTCGTTTGCTGCGTCGCGCATGACGCTAATGTCGTGAGTATAATAACTTGACAGCTAACCTAAAACTTCATAAAATCCACTTTGTAAACACTTGGGATGTTACCGAAATAATCGGAAGGAATCGAAATTGTTTATTCAGTTGAGCTAACAGAAGAGTTGTCATCGTCTTCACTGCTGTCCGCACTTAGGGATATACAATAGAAAGAACATTTATTCAACTGTCACAGTACACAAAACACAGCAATAACAAATTATAAACAGAAACAAGTAGGAAATTAAATAATTAGGTCGTTTTCAACTACATATATTGCCTATTCTAATGTCTCCTTGCAAATCTTGTAAAATTATTCCCGATTCACAAATTTTTAAAAGGTGTATCGATTATTTTGATTAATCGAATTTTATGAGCAATATTCCCTCACTAACAGCACAGAAGAGATAATAGTACTCCGTACAGAACGGTCACTCCCATCCCCGCGCTGATTCAGATACCGCACCCCACCCCTGGCGTCAAAAGATTGGTTAAAGGATCAATAGACAGGGCTGAACGCCGGACGAGTGACGACGCGTATACTTAATATCGCTGCATTTGCCGCGCCACCAGCCCTAGCAAAGTTTACGCACACATTTGCACGTATACAAACATCATTTGGTTATGTAGTAGTAATAGGTGATTATTTTACGAGCGATCTATGGAGTGTCCGAGGTGTGCTAACAGGCTAAGACTGACATCCTGATTGCCTGTTATATTAGATACACTATAATTATGTTTCTGTCCAGGCGCTGCTGAACACAGAAGGGCTGCAGATACACCGGGTGATCAATGAACAGAACAGTCCGGAAGTGTTTCTAAAGTATGTGGCGCTGCTGTGAACCCGCGAAGCTGAATAACGCTTGAAGACAAATAAGCAGAGACTATATATCCAATTGACTGCGCCTGCGGGGGAATGCGGCTCGCCAAACGTTTGTTATATTCAACAAACATTCGCATACGCAACCTATGTACGATGACGGGCCGCCAGACAGTTTCGTGGCTGACCAATGACAGCTCTCCTACCTCGTCCCCCGCCGCCCGTAAATTGGTGAGTTGTGTTTCAAAGGAAAATGTATCTATGCGCTCTCCACTGGATAAGTGCTCCCAGCCAATAAGGAATGAGTGATCTGTGTTGTCTTGGCTACACTATCGCGATAATTTCCGTTGTCGCGACAATCCAGAAAAAATGCGCTAAGGCAATCATAGGAGTAAAACCCCAAGAACCATGTAAAACGCTGTTCAAAAAACTAAACATTTTACCTTTACCTTGTCTCTATTCTCTCGTATATATTTGAAATAAACAAAACATAAACACTGAACACTAGCGTTAGCGTTAGCGTTACTGCTAATAGATATAGCTTAGAATTTATACCACCACAGATACCTACTATAATATTATACTAATACAGATATAGCCACCTTGAACAAAATATGACACCGGCGTAAACTGAGATGCTACGGAAGCTTAGTTCGAGGCCATTATCGCTTGGTGTAGCGCCATCGAAAAATTGCAAATACCACGAGATGGCGCTAAGATATTTAGGATTTATTCTAAGATTAGCGCCACCTAGAAGTATGTCAACTGAAACCCACCATGGTTTTTATAGTACAAATCTTACTCCTCACGCCATCTCTTTTTACGAAGGGTTACTAATTCTAATTTGTACGGGATGAGCACCCTGTGTTACCACTTACATAATTATATTACATTTTATAATTCTAATACACTTTTACATAACAGATGTACGTTGATTTGATTTTCTAATACGAGTTCTTTCTTCTATGAGGGCCCGATTCTCAACCATGAGAAATGAAAGCGTAGACGCAACATATTGACCTTTTCGTATAAAATGTCTTACAAAATTTTCGTCTAATCTTTAAATTCGCATGCGGGTCGATTTCACCATTTGTGTCACACGAATGAGATTCGTCTCACACGAATGAGATCTCATTGCGCTCACGCTGCAAATAGCGTTGCAAGCGTTACATACAAATCTTCTACGAGGGTCGATTTCACGAATTTTTATGTCACACGAATGAGATTAATTCACACGAATGAGATCTCATTCGTGTGACGTGAATTCGACCCGCGAACGGTGTCACGCACGCTGCAAATAGTGTGCCATGAAATGGACCCATGGGCGACAGGCAGAGACTAGATATCCAATTGACTGCGCCTGCGGGGAATGCGGCTCGCCAAACGTTAGTTGTATTCAACAAACGTTCGCATACGCAACCTATGTACGATGACGTGCCGCCAGACAGTTTCGCAGCGGATGGCCAATCACAGCTCTCTTACCTCGTCCCCCGCCGCCCGTAAATTGCTGAGTTGTGTTTCAAAGGAAAATGTATCTATGCGCTCTCCACTGGGCAAGTGCTCCCTGGCGACGGGCTACTGGTAATTATTGTGTTTTCTTTCTATCTTCTGCCGCAGACATATTTTTTGAGTAAGTACGAGTTTCACTTTGATTTCGTGTACTGTGCTGCACTACACATGTTCTTTTTAGGGTTCCGTATCCGAAGGGTGCCAAACGTGACCCAATTACAGTTACAGTCCGTCCGTCTCCGTCCGTCAGCGGGTCGGGTGTATCCCACCGAACCATAAACTATAGAGCGGTTCACAGAATGTGTATACAGAGGTTGTTATTTACACGACACTGAAGCTAAAAAAATATTATTATTTGTTTAGTAGGTATTTTTTTTACTTATTTTTTTTTTTTATAATTTTTTCAAAAACATGTAAATGTGGTCCGAAATGAGTCGCACGGGGTGGGGTGGGGCTCAGGGCACGAGGGGGAGTCTGTTAGCACTTGTGCGCGGTGGCTGGCGGGGGTATCCACGCCTTTATTTAATTTCAGGAAAATTTTCAGATGGCAATTTTTGAATGAAAATTATGCAAGGGAAATAAATATTTTTTTGTCATAATCGTAAACTGTCAACCCTGAGTGGGCGTAACTTTACAAATCAAAATAAAGAACAAGGAACGTTTTTGTTTGGTATTTATTCTTCTACGATGGTGCAGAACCCATCGTGACAGAGTCCGACATGTACCTACTTCACCGATTTATTTTAAGAATTTCAGCGAACCATGTTTTTTAAGAATTTCAGGTACTTTTAAAGCAATTAAAGTGTTGGTTCTTATCATTAGGAGTTTGA
Source organism: Argyresthia albistria (assembly GCA_963457715.1). NCBI lineage: Eukaryota > Metazoa > Arthropoda > Insecta > Lepidoptera > Argyresthiidae > Argyresthia > Argyresthia albistria. The sequence goes on from OY735282.1 coordinate 4,264,026, forward strand.
TTTATTATAAAGTTACATTAAGGATTAGTTTAAAATTACCTGTAAAAATTCCTAGCTTGATAAAGCCATTAAATAAAGGATGGAGACATGGGTGGGCATCACAATAATACCAAACGGCGAAATATGTGGAACGCTTTTATTATCGGTGTGACTGCGCTAAATGTAGTGGGTAAGTCTAAGTCATCTTTTTGTGGTATACACTTTTTGGGGTCAACATTCTTTACTGCTGTGTTACCATTTTTTTACGAAAGTATTTTAGTTTTTCATTCATCTCAGTCCTTGTCGGTTCTTGTATTTGTAGGTAGGTAGGTACCGCAAAAGTTTTTTATTTTTAATATTTTCTTTTGGCCTACTTACAGCAATACCATTTTAAGGGTTCCGTACCCGAAGGGTGCCAAACGGGACCCAAAGCCTCCGCCATCCGTCCCTCCGTCTCCGTCTGTCACCAGGCTGTATCTCATGAACCGCGATAGTTAGACAGTTGAAATTTTCACAGATGATTTTTGTTGCCGATATAAAAAAGTCCGACTCGCACTTGGCCGATTTTTGTCTGTCTGTCTGTCTGTCTGTCTGTCTGTCTGTCTGTCTGTCTGTCTGTCTGTCCGTCTGTCTGTCCGTCCGTCCGTCCGTCCGTCCGTCCGTCCGTCCGTCCTTCCTTCCGTCCGTCCGTCCGTCCGAAAGCAAAAGCTGTATTCTGCTATTAAAGATTTTTTAAATTACCTACCAAATAAAAAATGGTTGCCTTGCAGCATCACTGCCGGCAAAGATCTGGAATGAAGACATTGAGATTGTCGGGGGCCATGAGATTGATATCAAACAAGCTCCATATCAGGTGCGCTTGATTGGCCTATGCGGCGGTTCAATCATTTCCAAAGACTACGTACTCACTGCTGCTCACTGCGTGACAGAAGGGTAAGTACATCATATCACAGATTACTATAATACAGATAGACCACCTAGAACAAAATATGACACCAGCGTAAACTGAGATTCTACGGAAGCTTCTTTAGTTCGAGGCCATTATCGCTTGGTGCAGCACCATCGAAAAATTGCAAATTCCACGAGATGGCGCAAAGATATATAGGATTTATTCTTAGATTAGCGCCACCTAGAAGTATGTTAACTAAAACCATGGCGTTTAAAGTACAATTCATACTCCTCACGTCATCTCTTTTTTACGAAGGGTTACTAATTCTAATTTGTATGGGATGCGCGCCCTGTGATCATATCTAAACGTAGCGTCATGCCGCCGAGATAATGTAGGTAGTGCCCTTGCGCTTTGCTTGGCTCGTCTTGGCGGGGACACTTCCGTGCTTTCTTCTACTACATCTTGTACGATGGTGCGGAACCCTTCGTGTGAGCTTCGGCTCACACTTGACCTTAAGGGCGGGCCCTAGGCAATCAGAACTTAGAGAGGAAATTAAATAAAATAATAACCGGCCAAGTGCGAGTCGGACTCGCGCACGAAGGGTTCCGTACCATTATCTATAAAAAACCGCAAAAAAAAATATGTATGGGAGCCCCCCCTATATATTAATTTAATTTTAATTTAATTATTTATTTTTTAAGTAAATAATATACTCAATATATTGTGAACATTTTAAGCGTCTACCTGCTACCATTTCAATAGCGAGCAAAAATTAGCAAAAAAAATCACGTTTGTTGTATGGGAGCCCCCCTTAATATTAAATTTCTTTTGATTTTTAGTATTTGTTGTTATAGCGGCAACAGAAATACATCATCTTTGTAAATTTCAACTGTCTAGCTACCACGGTTCATGAGATACAGCCTGGTGACAGACAGACGGACGGATGGACGGACGGACAGACAGGGCGAAGTCTCAGAAGGTCCCGTTTGGCACCCTTCGGGTACGGAACCCTAAAAAGGTTAAAGCCAAGCTAACCAAATCTGACTGAGGAACATACTGTGCCATTTTTATTATGATTTGATAAATAACAAGAATGTAATAGGATGGCCCTATTGGTGTGGAATAAGTCACAGATTCAATAGACAGTCGTGTAATGCGCATGAGTCATACAATACAGGCTATATATAGATGTACGTAGGGTTAGTGTGTGCATACACTACATAATCTTCCCCCTTTTTTTTAGAAAAAATATATAAGTATCTTATTTTCTAGGGTTCCGTACCCGAAGGGTGCCAAACGGGACCCTATTACTGAGACTTCGCTGTCCGTCCGTCCGTCCGTCTGTCTGTCACCAGGCTGTATCTCATGAACCGTGGTAGCTAGACAGTTGAAATTTTCGCAGATGATGTATTTCTATTGCCGCTATAACAACAAATACTAAAAAATAAAAGAAATTTAATATTAAGGGGGGCTCCCATACAACAAACTTGATTTTTAGGGTTCCGTACCCGAAGGGTGCCAAACGGGACCCTATTACTGAGACTTAGATGTCTGTCCGTCTGTCTGTTGTCACCAGGCTGTATCTCATGAACCGTGGTAGCTAGACAGTTGAAATTTTCACAGATGATGTATTTCTGTTGCCGCTATAACAACAAATACTAAAAATCAAAAGAAATTTAATATTAAGGGGGGCTCCCATACAATAAACGTGATTTTTTGCTCATTTTTGCTCGATATTGATAATGGTAGCAGGTAGACGCTTAAAATGCTCACAATATATTGAGTATATTATTTACTTAAAAAATAAATAATTAAATTAAAATTAAATTAATATTTAGGGGGGGCTCCCATACATATTTTTTTTTGCGGTTTTTATAGATAATCGTACGGAACCCTTCGTGCGTGAGTCCGACTCGCACTTGGCCGGTTATTTTGGTCGTTTTTGCTCGATATTGATAATGGTAGCAGGTAGACGCTTAGTGTTCACAATATATTGAGTATATTATTTACTTTAAAAATAATTAATTAAATTAATATTTAGGGGGTCTCCCATATATTTTATTTTGCGGTTTTTTATAGATTGGTACGGAACCCTTCGTGCGCGAGTCCGACTCGCACTTGGCCGGTTATTAATATTATTCAACATCCTATTGATCCCAGCGTGACCGCTTGTGGGTAATAGATGGAAATCGTTCATTATTACTGTTTTCAACCGACTTCAAAAAAAGGAGGAGGTTCTCAATTCGACCCGTATGTTTTTTTTTTGTTTTTTTTTTCTATGTTTGTTACGCGATAACTCCGCCAATTATGAACCGATTTGAACAAATCTTTTTTCGGCGTATAGGTAATACCTCAAGGGTGGTCCCATTGACACCAGGTCAGGATCTGATGATGGGATCCTGGAGAAATCGAGAGAACTCTTCAAATATTATAGGCAGACCTATAGTGATTTTTGTGTTTTTCATAATAACTCGTGCAAATGCACATAGCATAATATTGTGATGCGGAACTGCTGATGAAGACCACATAAGGCCACCAGATCTGCTCAATACTAGGTACAAATACAATGCGTGGCTGACGGGCAGGCAACGCATAGCCTAAACCGGTGGACCTAGAGCCATGAAACTTTGTACAGGGGTTCCTTAGTCGCGTGGGGTAGCACTGATATAGGATTTGACAAAATTAATTCCCCAAGGGTGGGGGGATAAGGGGTTTGTATTAAACTCAATCTAATCAAATAGGGTTTGTGGAAGTCAGTTTATTCTACTTTTTGTTTCAATTATCGTATCAAGTATCTAATTCTCGTGACGTCATTAATTGCTAATAGCTTGGGTATGTCATCCAACTTTGCATTTCTCTCAATATAATATTCATAATATGTTCATTATGCTTATTTTTCATAATTACTTGTTGAGATGCATTTTCTTACAAAGAGTCAAAAACTTCGTAATTCTCTCGCTAACACACAGATCGAGACTTTACGTACAACGCCGCTTTTTCAGGCAATAAAATGCAATTTCCTTCATCACTAGTGATTTTATTCAACTTCTTTATTTGGTTGATATGAACGCGAGTAATTATTCCTGTGGCCACGAAATCCGCGATTACGGCCTCTTCGATTTTCATGGTGAGAAGTCCTATAATGCATGGCCTGATCCTGATTTTGGTCACACATGGACTGCTCATCTATCGCCGTCCTAATTGCTTCTGGTAACGAAGAAAACTGTCGCGATGCGATAATGGTGCTAAGTCGCCTATCCGACAAACCATCCGCTAATCGCTTAATAGCTTCTCGTTTAGTGGCCGCAAAATCTCGTACTTCGACGAGTCGCCATCAGACTGTGCTAGGGCACAGATTACTAAAGTAGCTAGGGTTAAATTGACAAACAAATTCTCTAACTCTTCGCCAAATTTTTCAATACTCCTGCGCCCTTGGGTTGCTCTAAATAATTGCGTTTGTAGGGTAACTGACGACTTCTTCGGGAGTAAAAATTTCCTGATATCATCCACAAGACTAGTCACGTCTGTATAAAAGCGGCTTCCCACGGTGCGCGATTCTACGGATCATCACGCACAGCCGACGACCACGGACGGCAACGCACGCAGACAGGGCTCTTTCCGACGGTCGGCGATTCTACGGATCATCACGCACAGCCGACGACCACGGACGGCAGCGCACGCACACAACACCACTACTCGTGTCAGTGAACAAGCAAGTTCTGACGAGGTTCTGACCTGTCGTCTGTGCTACCACGGACGCGCTAGGATCGCGTCGCACCGCACCTTTGAAGTTACCGCCTCGCGACGGATACGGGCGCACCGCCTGTGTTACCACGGACGAGCGAGACCCTTCCCACGGTGCGTCGTGCGTGCTGGTCCGCGTCCGTCCGCGATATCGCGCACCGTGGGAAGCCGCTTTAAGAACTCTTTAAACGTAACTTGGCACTAGCTGAGAGACGAGTTTTCAGGACGAATTCAATCAATTGGCATTTAGTGGCCCACTTATCAGAGATTCATATAATTTTATTCGATTAATTAATTGCTTTGCAACTTCTTCCTGGGCCCTAATGCTGCTCTGAGAATTTCACTTATATTTCATTACTATTTCCATTGCAAACACCCAATCAAGGAGGATAATAATTTAGGAGAATACCAAATGACGCCATTTTGGGTGTTTGCAATGGAATAGTAATGAAATAGGTATAAGTGAAATTCTCAGAGCAGCATTAGGCCCCTGTGGCCGTTCATCACAGGCAACAGGGAATTTTTGAAGTAAAACTTCTTAGGGCACGGGGGTAAAATTTATTTAACCTCTCAACTGTGGGTTATTCATATATTTGCTTTTCAATTGCTACTAGCCGGGTGCTATCACGAGTGGCTAAGAAATGTAACGGAAATTGGAATCGGTGACGTCAGGGTCGGCTGAAGACTTTTAAAACCGCAACTATTTTCAATACGGTTTTTTGACCGAGCGAGCGAAGCGAGCGAAGCGAGCGAAGCGTCTCCGTTTCACGTTTGGGCAAAAATGCTTTCGTATGTCCGGTTGTTCTCCTCTACAGGTCGCATTTATGAACCGATTCTCGTGAAATTTTGTGAGCAGGTTGGAAAAATAAATAGAATTTTTTACTCGAGCCAGTTTTTTGATTTTTTTCAAAATGGCGGAGATAAAATCGCTACAACCCAAACGGCTCGATGGATATTAACAAATGAGGTGTCGTTGGATTCGTAAAGACCATGAGAGTGAAACAGATGAGCGAGCGAAGCGAGCGAAGCGTCTCCGTTTCAGGTTTGGGCAAAAATGCTTTTGTATGTCCGGTTGTTCTCCTCTACAGGTCGCATTTATGAACCGATTCTCGTGAAATTTTGTGAGCAGGTTGAAAAAATAAATAGAATTTTTTACTCGAGCCAGTTTTTTGATTTTTTTCAAAATGGCGGAGATATGGGGTTTTAAAATGTAAAAAAAATCGCTACAACCCAAACGGCTCGATGGATATTAACAAATGAGGTGTTGTTGGATTTGTAAAGACTATGAGAGTGAAACAGATTATATAATTTTAGTAAAAAGTCAATAGGTTGTATAAAAGATCGCGAAATGTAGTTTACAAAGTTATTGGTGCGGCTACTTTCATACTGCATGTACGTAACCAGGTACATTCATAAGTTTGTATGTGTTATTGAAAGAAAATTATTTGGGTTATTTTTTTTATGTGTGTTAGCAGTTCAGCTTTCCCACCGACATACTCGCGAGGTCTACAGATAAGATAATAATACATTCGTACAATAAAGAATGTTAATTAGTGAGAGAAAAACCTAATGAGACGTTAACAAATAAAAATTATTTTAAGCATTCTTCCACGAGTTCTTGATTTCCGGTGTGGCCAAGATGGCGCCGCCGCCGCCGCCGCCGCTGGCTAGGACAAATAAAACCAGTGACGTGACCAAAAACTACTTCGTTCAACCTCTTTGTTGGAACCGGAACTTATGTTTGACAGCTGTGCGATGCGATCCATACAGTTTGTAAGAAAAGAGTTTCATCAATGTCACACGGGTCGATATGGATTTCTAAAACAAGCAAAGCGAGTTGAGCGAGACGGCTTAAAGACGTGACGTCAGATGGTATATAATCTGAGCGAGATGCAAATAGTAGTGACCTATTGAATGAGTTAAGTATATCACCACGAGCGCGACAAATTGTAGATAAGGAATGGTGGGAAATAAATGACATGACGTATTAAAAGTAAGTACGTGTATAAAATAATTTCAAATAATCGGACGTCTGAAACTTAAAAGTAACTTGAAGCAGAGATTGGATCTCAAAATTGGAAATTTAAATCTCTTTTAGTATAGGTAGGTATAGGTGTATAGTATAGGTACCACTTAATGATCTAGCTACAGAAGTTTTACTTCTAACACGTGTACGGTGCTACACGCGTATGTTTTTTTTGAAGTAAAACTTCTTGGGGCACGGGGGTAAAATTTATTTAACCTCTCAACTATGGGTTATTCATATATTTGCTTTTCAATTGCTACTAGCCGGGTGCTATCACGAGTGGCTAAGAAATGTAACGGAAATTGGAATCGGTGACGTCAGGGTCGGCTGACGACTTTTAAAACCGCAACTATTTTCAATACGGTTTTTAACTAATCAGATAAGATAATAATACATTCGTACAATAAAGAATGTTAATTAGTGAGAGAAAAACCTGATGAAACGTTAACAAATAAAAATTATTTTAAGCATTCTTCCACGTGTTCTTGATTTCCGGTATGGCCAAGATGGCGCCGCCGCCGCCGCCGCCGCTGGCTGGGAAAAACAAAACCAGTGACGTGACCAAAAACTACTTCGTTCAACCTCTTTGTTGGAACCGGAACTTATGTTTGACAGCTGTGCGATGCGATCCATACAGTTTGTAAGAAAAGAGTTTCATCAATGTCACACGGGTCGATATGGATTTCTAAAACAAGCAAAGCAATGCATACATTTGAGCGAGACGGCTTAAAGACGTGACGTCAGATGGTATATAATCTGAGCGAGATGCAAATAGTAGTGACACTATTGAATGAGTTAAGTATATCACCACGAGCGCGACAAATTGTAGATAAGGAATGGTGGGAAATAAATGACATGACGTATTAAAAGTAAGTACAAGTATAAAATAATTTCAAATAATCGGACGTCTGAAACTTAAAAGTAACTTGAAGCAGAGATTGGATCTCAAAATTGGAAATTTAAATCTCTTTTAGTATAGGTAGGTATAGGTGTATAGTATAGGTACCACTTAATGATCTAGCTACAGAAGTTTTACTTCTAACACGTGTACGGTGCTACACGCGTATATTTTTTTTTATTTATTTATTTATGGCTGTCTTTATATCAAATGCACTCGCCATTTTTCAACCGACTTCAAAAAAAGGAGGAGGTTCTCAATTCGACCCGTATGTTTTTTTTTTTTCTTCTATGTTTGTTACGCGATAACTCCGCCAATTATGAACCGATTTGAACAAATCTTTTTTCGGCGTATAGGTAATACCTTAAGGGTGGTCCCATTGACACCAGGTCAGGATCTGATGATGGGATCCTGGAGAAATCGAGGGAACTCTTCAAATATTATAGGCAGACCTATAGTGATTTTTGTGTTTTTCATAATAACTCGTGCAAATGCACATGGTAAGCATAATATTGTGATGCGGAACTGCTGATGAAGACCACATATGGCCACCAGAACTGCTCAATACTAGGTACAAATACAATGCGTGGCTGACGGGCAGGCTACGCATAGCCTAAACCGGTGGACCTAGAGTCATGAAACTTTGTACAGAGGTTCCTTAGTAGCGTGGGGTAGCACTGAGATGGGATTTGACAAAATTAAGTCCCCAAGGGGGGGGGGTTATAAGGGGTAACAGTTTGTATTAAACTCAATCTAATCAAATAGGGTTTGTGGAAGTCGGTTTTTTCTAAAGTTTACTTTTTGTTTCAATTATGATGAATGTACCTACTTACTTACTCAATCCTGATAACTCTCCTCTTCAAAATTCAGATGCGGTGCGAAATTGGAAAATAAAACATTGTGACATACAGATTTTCTGGCAACTTCAGGAGACTTTTCTATCGAGCAAAATTAATAAAATTACGATGGGAAAGCGAAGTCACGCTGACACTCGTGATAATACTCGTCATTCCGAGCGATTTGTGTTTTGCTAAAGGCTTTTTTTGCCTTGGAACAATAATCATTATGAAACATTATTTAACAGTAACATTCATATCTTACCGATGACTTAAGATGTTATTTTTTAATTTTAATTTTATGTTTCGGTTCATATTTATTTTGTTTTTTTATCTTATCATTGATATTTTACTTTCTATTTTACTTCTAATCTCATGTTTGTATTGGATTTATTGGACTATACTTATGTCTGGAAATAAATTATTTATTTATTATTATTTGTATTGCAGTGCAACTTACAATATACGCGCTGGGTCTTCAAACAGAAGTTCTGGAGGTGTCCTAGTTAAAGGTAAAGCGAAAATGCATCCTAAATATGGCGGCGCCCAGAACGAGGACTATGACGTCGCGTTACTAAAACTGGAGACACCTTTGAAGCTGAGTGACAGAATTAAAGTGATACCAATGGCTGATAAACACTACAAGGTTCCTGTTGGTGACTTGACTGTAGCAACTGGATGGGGAAGAACTTCCGACGGACAGCCAGTGAGTAAAAATGGAAAATTGTTTGCCTACTTTGTGTGCATAATATTTTATGGTAAGTACTAGTGTGTACCACCACGGGCGAGCAAAGCTCGGTAACCAGATGATTATTTTATCATAAAGATATAACTACTTAAACATTTCTTCATTAAATCAGATTTTCCATAAAAACCAGTAAAGTATGCCTGTCTTACCCCACCTGACCTTACCTAAAGTAATTACAAAAAATATTTTGGAATGTGGCAGAAAACTAGGAAGAAATATTTTGATAAAGATAAAGATAAATTTCGTTAATAAACTAATGTCTGTGGCGCAGCGATTGCGCATCTGCCTACCATGCGAGAGGTCCCGGGTTCGAATCCCGGCTGGGGACAAAAAAAACCAGGTCTTGGATGTTTACATGTTTGTGATGTCGCTGTTTCTGGTTCCCACGACACAGGGTATCCTAGTGTGGGGCCAGAAACCATGTATGTACAATATTTAAATGTTTGTTTAATCTTAGATGGCGGCGTCATATACTAGCAGTGACAGCTGATAGGGTCAACAAAAAAATCAGAACATTTTCTCATTTTTCTGTCGATCCATCATCATTATAAGTACATCCAGTTTTTTGTGACTTTTCGGTGTTTATAGTCATTGTCATTCATTATGCAATACGTATGGACTTTACTGTCAGGAGACAGATTTTGTAGGCTCGTTTTCGGGTATTAGACGCACCGCCGCTATAAAAACAAATAAAACAACTAAAAAAACAAAATAAATTTAATATTAAGGGGGGCTCCCATACAACTAACGTGATTTTTTTGCGGTTTTTTATAATGGTACGGAACCCTTCGTGCGCGAGTCCGACTCGCACTTGGCCGATTTTTCTTTTATTTAACTTTTGAACTTGGCGAATTATCCATTGTCTTCTCCATTTTTCATTGTATTGTTCTTTGTGCACTAAAGTAATAACATGGGATATTTATTGACACATTGCATATCTAGGTTGGCAAGAAAGTCTAGAAATTAAATGAGGAGAATTTTATTTTTCAGCACGTCACGGTAGTGGATGTCCACTCATTATTTATGCAATCAATATTTAGTTTTTAGGGCAACACTTCAAGCGCGTTTAATCTAGTTTCATAATCTATGGCCTATTTTAGGATTAAACCACAATTAACTGAGATACATCCAATTAACCATCGCTCTTACACAAAATCTGTCCACTATGTAACAAACTTTGTTGACCGATAGAATAAAAACTAAGACACCGACACAAGTTTAATTGTTATATGGCTCTAAAGGCTGTTAATTGCTTTCAAAACATTTATTTAGAATATCTACAACATACATGGTTTCTCAAAAAATTAGGATAATCATACCGTTTCGTCACTTTCGGGTAAAATTGATGGTTGATTTCATCAATAGCTGCAAAACTATCATGTTTGAGGACTTAGCTGATATTATTATAAATATATGTACACTTTCACTGCAGAACGGTAGAAAAACTATCATTCTAACTGCCGTAGATTCTATGATATTTCAATAAAACCTTTTCCAAAAACTGTTACAGTCACGCGAGTGGACATTGACCGTTCTGCAGTGGACTTATAAAGGCAGGTTTACCTAGGGTAATTTTATTGCTGAAAATGTGGCAAATAAACATGAGGGTTTTATTGTATTATTAATTAGTTTATTATTACAATTAATAACAGGGGTCAGTCAATTATATACTGTTTGTTAGGTAACTTAATAATTATGTCAGTCTCAAGTGGTTACTACCTACTTTGGAACACTATGTATTTATAATATACGATTCTACTAATAATATGTGATAAAATATACATATAAAATATACATAAAATAGCATATTGCATTATGCTTTACAAATTATGAAAAAAAGAAGTAAGTACTTCTTCGAAAATACGCCCATTATGAACCCTGCTTTATGCGTCCACTACCGTGACGTGACGGTTCCGCTCAACGAAATGTCGCTGTAGTGGACGTCACAACACCCCGATTCCATTATAGGTTATTTTTTATACCCTCATTGGATTCAGATTTGCTTCAGGATTGGATTCAGGTTTTGACCTTGCTAAAAATAGCTTTGCCCTTTGTAAGGGTACAGTATTTTTACTACACTTAATGATAACAACGTCAAACTTACCCTCAAAATAGTAGTATTTGCGGCGGACTTTTTCTGGAATTTCGTGACGCAACGACTGCTCACTCCGATTGCCGGGCACACACTGACAGTGGAATCAAAATGGTTACCTTTTCTTGATCAACAGTGTTGCCGCTATCAAAAAATGTCTTTGAAACTGGGAAATCTTTCCCAAAAGATATAAAATATTGCGTCACGGTAGTGGACTGTCCACCTGTGGCAAAATTCGTAATTTTTTTTAAAATACATTTATTAATGTTTTTTGTATCAGAGGGTAGTATTTAGGCGTTGTTTTATGAAAAAAGATTATAAATTTGCTTTAAAATATGCCTCAACACAACAGACCCTAAACATACTGTCAGTTAATTCGGACTGCAAAGTCTCCAAGTCGGGCTGTTACATGCCAAAAACTACCTCCCTAAGCACCTTATTCTTATTTATTTCAATTGAAAACGGATATGTTATGATAAAGTAGTTTATTCAGTCGAATTTGTAATAAATAAGCAATCATTATAATACCCTAAATTGGATAAAAGTTGTGTCGAACATTTTCAAAATCAGGTTTTAATGTCTGTTACAAGCCGTTTTGACCATGTGACACTATTCTCGGAATTCATCAAATGATGGCAACATTCACAGACTACTGCGTGTTTTCTTTATTGCCATATTTGGATTGTCTATCAAAACACGCAATAGTGCTCTAATATGTCACTTATGTTGCCCTCATTTAATTTCTATACTTTACCAGATTACCAGTACTTATATTTATTTTTAGAATGCTCCAGAAATACTACGATTGGTTGAAGTACCGGTAATAAGTCACGAAGTCTGTACAAAGGCCTATGACCAGATTAACCTTGGCCCTGTCACAGAAAGAATGTTCTGCGCTGGAGTGGCAGGCAAAGACTCTTGCCAGGTCTGTAAGAAGACACTGAATATTAGTACTTAGATTATTCACCAAGGGAGTATAGAATAGGCTTAATAGGTAATCCAATAAATCTAGGAACAAGTCTTAAGTTGAAGCATTGTGTACAAAATGGCTTGACATTCTCAGAATTGTATATTTCCAGCAGATATATTTTATAAAGTCAATTTTGTGCAAAAAAAGACAGCATTTGATGGCACTTTTACATGACGTCATTCTGTTGTTATTTCATAGAACTCGGGAACAAAAGTTCCGTTTTAACAGTTCATAAAAAGTGTCTATTTTGACTTGACAGGCCACAAGCCTATTATTTTTACGGCGAAAGTATTTTTAACACGCTTTTATTAGCTTTACTTACATATAAATGTAAGTACCTATGTAAGGTATGTTTGTAACGGAATCTTCGATCACTCTTTTGACCCACTTCTCGATCGATTGAGCTGAAATTTTTCATACGTATGTCAGTTGCAATGCAATATTTTTCTGACTTGGAGATGATCTGATGACGGAGACGGAAGGAGGCCTAGGGAACTATTTTTTTTACCTTTTAGTTCGTTTAAAACTTTTTTTAGTTTTTTAAACTATACGTTATTAACCGACTTCCCAAAGGAGGAGGTTTACAATTCGTCCGGATATTTGTTTTTTATTTATTTTTTTATTTTTTATGTATGTTCCCCGACAGCGCCTAGACGGATGGACCGATTTGGAAAATTATTTTTTTGTTTGAAAGGGTTTACCTTCCCATTGGTCCCATTGACACCAGGTCAGGATCTGATGATGGGATCCTGGAGAAATCGAGGGAACTCTTCAAATATTATAGGCAGACCTATAGTGATTTTTGTGTTTTTCATAATAACTCGTGCAAATGCACATGGTAAGCATAATATTGTGATGCGGAACTGCTCATGAAGACCACATATGGCCACCAGATCTGCTCAATACTAGGTACAAATACAATGCGTGGCTGACGGGCAGGCAACGCATAGCCTAAGCCGGTGGACCTAGAGCCATGAAACTTTGTACAGGGATTCCTTAGTAGAGTGAGGTAGCACTGTGATGGGATTTGACAAAATTAATTCCCCAAGGGGGGGGGGGGGGGGGGTAAGGGGTTGCAGTTTGTATTAAACTCAATCTAATCAAATAGGGTTTGTGGAAGTCGGTTTTTTCTAAAGTTTACTTTTTGTTTCAATTATTAATCTAGTCATTCGATCATTTCGATATTAAAAAAAAAAAAAACCTGATCCTGAGGTGCACACTCTACTTTTCATCATGGTAAGCATAATATTGTGATGCGGAACTGCTGATGAAGACCACATATGGCCACCAGAACTGCTCAATACTAGGTACAAATACAATGCGTGGCTGACTGGCTGATGGGCAGGCAACGCATAGCCTAACCGGTGGACCTAGAGCCATGAAACTTTGTACTGAGGTTCCTTAGTAGCGTGGGGTAGCACTGAGATGGGATTTGACAAAATTAATCCCCAAGGGGGGGGGGGGGATAAGGGTTTACCGTTTGTATTAAACTCAATCTAATCAAATAGGGTTTGTGGAAGTCGGTTTTTTCTAAAGTTTACTTTTTGTTTCAATAATACTTGAAGAAGTTGAAGTGAGAGCTTGACCTAAGATAAGAATTTTTACTCCGCCGACCATGACTAAAACTCTGAATATAAGTAGGTAGCCTGTATTTTACAATAGACGTTTTCACAATTTTCAGGGAGACAGTGGCGGCCCTCTGGTTCATAAAAACGTCTTGGTTGGCGTAACTTCCTGGGGAAAAGGATGCGGAGAACCAGGCTTCCCTGGAGTCTACGCCAAGGTTGCCGCGCTGAGGCAATGGATTGACGAAAACATGAAGTGAATTTACGAAGAATTTGATGGAACTGTGAAGCGTGGAGCTAATAAATGTTTCATCAACCTATGAGTGTTTGTTTTATTTGTATTATTTGTCTGTCGTACAAGATATCCGTTAAAATCTAATATTAATATTACCGTTTAACCTAGATCCATTCATGGAATGGAACTAAGTTAAACGGTCCAGTAGACTTTTCACCACTAGTGAAAAAAATACAAAATATGGTCAGGGTGGGGTAAGACAGAGACTATACAGGTTGTAACAGAAAGGGGTGTACAAGCCGAACGAGGGTTGTTAGGGACATCATTCTGAACAACTTTCACTACGGGACCAACTTGATCAGAGTAGGTAACTTTATTTTGACGTGACAACGTCTTAATTGGTTTGCCGGGTGACACTTCAAGAAACTGCGTTACGCTCCGCTCACGTTATGCGCTCACAATGAGAGCGAGTGAGAGGCACGCGTCCCTTCCACTCGGGCATGGTTAGCCCGCCTAAGAGCGAGAGAGACAGACATAAAAAGTGAAAGTAGTAAACGCTGTTTCATTGTACGCAAATGTATTGCAAGTTATTGTATGTATATTTGTAAATAAATACGTATGTATGTGTAAAGGTAAAAATAAAATTTTGTTAATATGAAATTCAGTGCGAGATTCTTTGTATAAATTAATGTTTTAACTTTGTATAAATAAATGTTTTAAATTGTTACTATTATTTCATTCTTCTTCCTACTATACGAATGAATACCTATTCACATTAAAATTATTTTACCACTCAAAGTCGTTGTCACGTAAAACTTTCGCCCGTATACCGACTTTACAGGCAACCAATTTTTTTGAAGTAAAACTTGGGGCACGGGGGTAAAATTTATTTAACCTCTCAACTGTGGGTTATTCATATATTTGCTTTTCACTTGCTACTAGCCGGGTGCTATCACGAGTGGCTAAGAAATGTAACGGAAATTGGAATCGGTGACGTCAGGGTCGGCTGAAGACTTTTAAAACCGCAACTATTTTCAATACGGTTTTTAACTAATCAGATAAGATAATAATACATTCGTACAATAAGGAATGTTAATTAGTGAGAGAAAAACCTGATGAAACGTTAACAAATAAAAAATATTTTAAGCATTCTTCCACGAGTTCTTGATTTCCGGTATGGCCAAGATGGCGCCGCCGCCGCCGCTGGCTGGGGCAAACACTGGCAAACAAAACCAGTGACGTGACCAAAAACTACTTCGTTCAACCTCTTTGTTGGAACCGGAACTTATGTTTGACAGCTGTGCGATACGATCCATACAGTTTGTAAGAAAAGAGTTTCATCAATGTCACATACGGGTCGATATGGATTTCTAAAATGATGAACGAATCGTTTTGTGGCCGGTAACTATGGAATAGGTACCTAAAACGCGCTACGTAGTCGCGCAACGGGCAGCTAGTAATCGCATAAAGTCACTTAGAATCATCCAAATGTGATATTTAGTTTTCAAGCAAATTCCGATGTGATGGATGGCTGCATTAAGACTTCTTGAAAACAATAAGTAGGTACCTAGAACTGTTCTAAAGCCACTTTTTATTATATAGTGCAGTTCAAGTCACAAATTAGCAGTTTAGCTACTAAGTACGTGTTATACCTACCTATTTAATGTTTATCTGTAGTAAACGGCCAAAGCGAGGTCTACAGTTTACAGAGCCATAAGTTTAATGGCTTATTGTTTCGCTTATTTGTTTGTATGTAATTTTTGTAATACATATTTTAAAGTTGAATTGTTGTTATAACTGTTGAAATTATACGATTTTGATTTTAATAAGCTTTTGTAATTTTAAAGTTAATGCTTCATGCCAGTCAATAATGTTGAAGTAAAATATAAAAATCGAGGTATGTCGTATGGCGGACTAAGGAAATGTCAAGAATAAAATTAAATAAGAGTTACGTCATCGCTTCGCGATGAAGTAACCCTAAAAAATCCTAGCAAAGTAGGTATGTATAGGTTAGCGGGGGTAGCATAAGGCACGCCAGTCACCCCAGCCACGCATTTTGTCACAATTTAATGTCATATCATAATGAATGCGCGCTATTTTATGGAGAAACATCATTGAGACGCGAAAGGAGTTGGCAATTTGGCAAAATGACTGCCCCAGACATGTACAAAGACTTCTCAACAGCCAATTAATAGCATTTAAATATTCTCTCATAAATTACTGCGTCTTTAGTTAGTTTGTAGAACTTGAAGGAAATGATTAAATAATTATGAGTTGTCACTTCATACTCTATGATTCCGCCATTGATTAGTGACTTTTGCCATCGTTAAAAATAACATGCAACATAATTGCCAACTAGCAAAACTGTTGAAAACAGGAGGTTTCCAGAGGAGTGGCTAGATGGCGTTATGTTGCATGTTATTGCAAAATGGTACTTATTTCTAGCGACGGCAAAGGTCACGGAATCATATTGGAATCACGGAGTATTGAGTAACAACTCTTATTTACCTATATTTAATAAATTTTTTCTTCAAGTTCTACAAACTAAATACAGACGCAGTAAATTAAATTTATGAATGAATATTTAAATGCTATTGGCTGTTGAGAAGTCTTTGTACATGTCTGGGGCAGTCGTCCATATATTGATTTAGCCATCTTCTTTGTCATTTATCTGCGCGACTGAGGTGAGTGGCAAGCCTTATGGTAGCCCCGCAGGTACACATTAACTTGGAATAGTTGAAAATACGTACTCGATCAATTAAATAAAGGGACTGGGCACAGAGACAAGCAAAGCAATGCATACATTTGAGCGAGACGGCTTAAAGACGTGACGTCAGATGGTATATAATCTGAGCGAGATGCAAATAGTAGTGACACTATTGAATGAGTTAAGTATATCACCACGAGCGCGACAAATTGTAGATAAGGAATGGTGGGAAATAAATGACATGACGTATTAAAAGTAAGTACAAGTATAAAATAATTTCAAATAAGTAATCGGACGTCTGAAACTTAAAAGTAACTTGAAGCAGAGATTGGATCTCAAAATTGGAAATTTAAATCTCTTTTAGTATAGGTAGGTATAGGTGTATAGTATAGGTACCACTTAATGATCTAGCTACAGAAGTTTTACTTCTAACACGTGTACGGTGCTACACGCGTATTTTTTTTATTAACTAGTAGGTAGGTACCTACATTTCGGGCACCCATAGGCTATGCCGCATAGCGCTCAGCTGATCTGTATGGTGGAGTGAAAAATAAAGTGCTGCTCCTGCACCTGCGGGGCAATGCGGATCGCCAAACGTTTGTTGTATTCAACAAACGTTCGCATACGCAACCTATGTACGATGACGGGTCGCCACTTGCCAGTGCTCCCTGGGTAAGACAGACATGCTGTAGGTATAGATAGGTAGTTTTTTATGGAAAATAAATAAAATTAAATAAACTACTAACTTATTTTTTGTTCATACTTCGACACTGAATGCAAAGAGTTTGCATCCTCCTTTCTGCTATCTATGATTGAATGTGATTCATGATTCATGTGATGTGATGTGGTTTGTGGTGGTGTGGTGATGCGTTTGGGCATCGGAAGAGAAAACGTCCCGTAATATTGGTTCCTAGCAGTTATGGCAACCCTAGCTATAAGGGCTTCTACCACGAAATACAGAGCAGAAACAAAACAAAACGCATATAAAAAACTCAAAGTGTCAGCAGTGATGCCAGATGGGGGGGATTCCCTGCAAATTTGGGGGTTTTTTAAGCCTCCGGGGGGAATTTCGGGGGGATAAATCCTTTGGGGGGATTTCCGGGGGGAAATAATTCGAACATGGGGTTTTTAGGAGTTTTTTAAAACCTACTAATTCATCGCGAAATAATTATACGAGTCGATCGATTGAATCAATTGAACATAAGCACAACACTATAACTAGCTCACCTCATTTTTGATGCTCCATGTTCTTTTCTTTCATTCACTCATTCATTCGTACGCTTAAGCTGTGTCTACTGCTCCATGTTATTCTAACAAAACATGTTAGTTAACCTCTTACCCGCCGCGGACTTATATATACGCTCACGGCCGTTATAGGATTAGCCGGCGAGTAAGAGGTTAACTAACATGTTAAGGTGTTAAAAAACACGTTAACATGGAGCAATAGACACGGCTTTACGCTGCTGATATTGTGTTTATAGTCTGTGATTAGGCGTTTTTCAATAGGACGGCAAAGTCGCCGGCGCCCGCCGGCAGTAAGTGAGTTAGGTTAGAAGCTCTGGCTGAATTATAATAAGTATAAAAGATAATTATAAATAAAAAGCAACAGGAAACATGTATTTTTATTTTTTATCCCTTTAAATTAATACAAAAAAACAATCTGGAGTAGAAAAAAATGTTGGGGGTTTTTTTTTCGAAAAAGCAGTTTTTCGGGGGTTTTTTGGCGAGGTCTGGGGGGAAATACACAAAGCCATCTGGCAACACTGAGTGTCAGTTGTTTGTTTCGCAACAGTTTCAGTTTCTAACCTAAAATTTCGTCGGAATTACGAAATAATTCAGTGCAATGTCGAATACTCACTTATTTCTTAAGTCCGGCTTTGTGCGAGCGCCTCTCCAAAACGGCGTCGGTCGTTTTGTACCACAGCTGCAGCGGATTGTTCTCAAATTCTGTCAGAGCAACGGCGGTAGTCGGGGTCTCAGGTAGGTAATATTTTCGTCTGCTTTCGTTTCATCTTATTCATGTGGCCATCTAGTGTCCCAATGCTGGACACAGGCCTCCCCATGTTGTAGCCCTAATTCCCTATCCTCCACTACGGCCGTCCAACCCGGCAGAAACTTATCGAGGTCGTCCTGCTATCTCTTGCTCCCTGCTTTCTTTTAACAACAAAATAACAGAGATTGCTCCCCTGGATAGCCACAACGAGCCTAAGCTGGGACCAACGCGACGCACGCATGCTACACAGTAAAGATTTTGCAAAGCAGGACAGGCAACCTCTTGTTTGGCTGACCAAACTCACTGCAAAATTACTAACTGTAGTTCGCCGTAACTGACAAAATTATACTCAAAAGTTGCAGACTGTCGATAAATGGGTGGAACTAAACCAACCTTCAAAAGAGACCCACTTCTAAACAAAATAAAGTTATGGCACCTTCCATAATTTCTTTACTTATTCATGCTGTGTCTTTCCAGAGACTTTATCGAGCAAGATCTGGTTGAGTTCGCGAAAGACAACCCCAATATAGTAGTCTACCTTAAGCCGAGGCGCCATCGCAGCCCTGTTGTAATTGCTGAATACTGTAAGTGTTTTGGTCAATTCTTTTCTTTAGATTTCGTAGCCATGTTGTATTAAAGATTCAGTAGTTCGGTTATTCGTTAAACAAGCAAAGATGTTAGCTTGTATACTGCTTATATTTTTAAGCTTCCATACCCGTAGAGTGCCAAACGGGACCCTATTACTGAGCCTATGCTGTCTGTCCTTCAGCAGAATTTATCTTATGAACTGTAATATTTAGAGGGTTCATTTTATACAGAATGTGTATAATTGTTGCCGCTACAGCAAATGCACATAATTAAAAACTTAAGAGAAACATGTACCTGCCGTTTTTTGTACGATGGTGGAAGTTCAACTCATGCTTCACCATTTTTTGTGTCTGGGGTGTATTTTGTTATTTGTGATATAATTTTCAGTGAACGGAGACAGAGTCTGGATGAACATGGGCAATAAACCTCACTCCGAGATCACTAAATGGATTGAGGTAAGCATGATCAGTTACGTCATCTTGTCTGACTGCTCGCTTAGAGCCAAAAGAATCTCGACCAGAAGTGTGCCCCTCAGTATAGGCATAGAATAAGACATTATTATTATTATTATTATGAGCCTGTAATATCCCACTGCTGGGCTAAGCACCCCAATGAGACTTAATAGTACAATTCCCGTCACAAAAAGACACTGAACAACTGGGATGTGTTTGCGGTGCGCGAAGTACATTTTATAATACACACTTATACAACATTAAACATTTACATAAATTTACATAGGCATATACCTTGCTTCTGGCCCCACACTAGGATATCCTGTATTTTGGGAACCAGAAACAGCGATTACAAACATGTAAACATTCAAGACCTGGGTTTTTTTTTTGTCCCCCGCCGGGATTCGAACCTGGGACCTCTCGCATGGTAGGCAGATGCGCAACCGCTGCGCCACAGAGGTCGCCAACACAAGCCATCCCCTGTCGCTAAAGTATCTTTTTACCTGATGGGAAAATTGAGTAATAAGTTAAATCCCGGTAAAAACCTTAAAGTATGGTTGGCAAAAAATTAGGTAGGTATCTATCAGAAATTCAGAAGGCAATTTATAATTTCTGAAATATACTTAGATATGCAAATATTTATGTTTACAAAGACGAGCTTGTCTCTATCTATATATATATAAATGAATTGCTGTTCGTTAGTCTCACTAAAACTCGAGAACGGCTGAACGGATTTATCTTATCTTAGTCTTGAAATGTTCGTGGAGGTCTAGGCAAGGTTTAAAAGGCGAGAAAAAATCGAATAATTTCCGGGAAAACCCTAAAAACAGCCCTTTTCTATTTCCCATACAAACGTTTTCTAGAGTCAATTTGAACTTTATTGCAATTCAATAAAGTTCATATTAAATTGAGGCAGTACGAAGTCTGCCGGGTCAGCTAGTAAGATATAATTTCATGCAGCATACCCATATAATTTTCACATTACTAACCACAGCCAAAATATTCCCAGGTCCTCCGAACCCAGACTGGAGACATCGCCTCCACCCGACTCCGGAAGATGCAGTACACCGACCACCCCACCATCCAGGGAGCATGGACACCGTTCACATACAAAGATCCGGCTGTCAACACAGCGACACTACCCGATCAGAAGTTTGGAGCGAACAACCGACTGCCAATGTCAGCGACTGAGAAACTTAGGGAATTGTTTGAGAAACAGCGGTTGAGTGAGAAGGATTTAAGGATGAATGAGTAGGGTTTAGGAACAGTAGGAATGGTAATAGGCTTGTGGCCAAGGTAATCCAATAAATCTAGGAACAAGTCTTAAGTTATGTACAAAATGGCTTGACATTCTCAGAATTGTATATTTCCAGCAGATATATTTTTTAAAGTAAATTTTGTGCAGAAAAAGACAGCATTTGATGGCACTTTTACATGACGTCCGTCATGTAATTTCATAGAACTCAGGAACAAAAGAACCGTTTTGACAGTTCAAAAAAAGTATCTATTTTGACTTGACAGGCCACAAGCCTATTACGTGGGCTAGGCTGCATGCAGGCAAGAATACGAGATATGAGAATTGAAACAAAAGAAATAGATGTTTTACTATCAAATTCCTCAGATAGACAGATACAGCCTGAGGATACAGCTTTCCAATGACCTTGTGGCTTGTGGTGACAGATGGAACTAAAGCGTTTTGACAGATTCGTTGCATTTAAGTTGCGTAGAAGCGGCGCCTCCCTGTAAACGTCGCTCACACGCCAAAATAATGTTGGAAGACTGTAGTTATTATATTGTTATCTGAAAAATTCGGCCGTCAATAGTGTCACATTACGGTTAAGCATGGTGGTTATAGATAATATTATACTTAATTATTTTATGTAGATAACTAGTTATTTAGTAATAAAATTTAATTATATTAGTTACTCTTGAGGTTTTTAATTTTTATATTTCCGTTTGATATTGTGCTAAGCTTGTAATCAAAACAAGTAACTACATTTTAATCAACTTTTATTTATTAAAAAAATGTTAATAAGTACGATTGACCAGAGGAGGGTAACCGCAAAAAATGAGATCGAGTATGTTTTTTAAACAACTAAGTATAGGTACTTAAATCTATGAAGTTCAACAAAAGTATGTAAGTAAAAAATATCAACTATTCACTACTAGTAAAACATCCAAGTTTGACGACACGTAAGATAAAAAACAAAACAAAAACAACTTCGAAAGCGGTAGGTAGGGTAAAAACAAGAACATAACTTCTGGTTAAAACTACAAAAAAAACTTCTAATATTAAGTAATAAGCATAGAAAGGCTAAATAATAGTAATAGAACTCAAACCCGAGATAAAGCCAGTTAAAACTTAAAATCAGACCATCTTTGAAAGCTGGTTAAAACTTAAAATCATATTATAAATATAAAATTGGTTACATTAAAACCATCTTCAAAAGCTGGTTAATCCTTAAAACCAACTGGAACTTGAACCGTCTTCAATTGTGATTTCAAATTGATGCGGCTCCTCCATTTTTATTACAGTTCCCTTTTTGTCTTCCTCTTGCATTATCTTGTCCTCTTTATCTAGATGCTTTCTCTTCATATGTGTAACCAAGTTATTCTTATTCTTCAGCGACTTGAAACACAATTGGCAAACAAATCTCTCATTTTTATGTTTTTTTCTAATATGGTCCTCCAAGTCTATTTCGCTGCAAAAATTTTTGGCACAGCACCGTAATTTTGTAATACCTTTGTGACTGTTTTTCATATGCACTCTCAAATAGCGGGGCGACTTAAATGTCTTTTGACATATCTTACACTTGTGCGGTTTTCCATCATCGTAATGCACTCTGGCTATGTGCGTGCGCAAGTAATTCATGCTCTTAAATCTTGATTCGCAGATATCGCACGCCACATTCTCATTTTGGTGTACATTGTTCTTGTGCTGACCGAGACAGTCGTTAGAGGCGAATACGGATTTACATTCCGTGCATTTGTAATGTCCTTCCTTTTTGCTAGTTTTGATTTCCCCGTGAGTTTCAGTTCTGTGGCGGACATAATAGCGTCTGCATTTGAAAGATTTATCACAAATCTCGCAAATTATTTGTTTGTTTCCATGCACTTCTTTTGTATGTCCGTGCCATACTTTGTAGGACGAGAACTTTTTGTTACAAAATTTGCAATTGTAATCTAACATTTCGGTGATTTTAATTTTAGGCGTCTTCGTCGCATTCTTAGTTTTGCGTTTGGTTTTTTGTGCCTGGTTAGGATTGGGATGCTGAACATTCCTGAAAGAGATTTTAGGTTTGAATTAAAATTGTTTCTGAGACTCGGCACCACTTTTGAAAGACTAATAGCAATAGGGTATCGGATGCACCCAAGGGCGCCAGAAGCCGTTATTGGCAATCACCCCTAATGAACCAGACTTTACCGACATGCCACGGCATTCTGCTCCAATGGATGCAGTAGGTATTGCTATTTATTTCCATACGCGGGCGGGCCCCTGTCTGACGTACCCTAAATACTTTTTTAAATGCCTAATTTCGTCAATCGAACCGGATCTGCCCCCTTATTCGCTAACTCAGTGATGATCCGTAAAAATTAAGAAGCTATTGGTGTCGTTCAATTATCGTGTAACCAAAGGATATCAAAATAAGTCGGCTACCAGCCACGCGACGTGTCGTGGGTTCGTTTATTCAATCAACTAAACTAGTGAACGAGTTTGGGAGTCAAGGAGTCAGTAAATTGTTAGCAATAATTAACCCTTAATAAAACATTGGGAAATTATTTCCCACTTAGAGCAAATCACAAAAAATATTTTTATTTTTTTACTGGTAACTCTGATCAATACCAACATCAGAAACAAAGTATCCTGATGACATTTAAAATGTTATTAATGGCAACACTTACAAAAAAAGTGCGCGCTGTCATCGTACCTGACTGTCAAAGTCACCAATAGACCCTTTTTTGCGGTAAAACCGGTTCTTGTGAAGTTTGCTCTAAGTATTTGGGGAAAAAAATCTGGTAAGTGCCTAAACAAAATATTCTTGTAAACAAGACTAGATTTCTCAACAACTTTTGTGGTGACTGACATGGTAGAACTGATATTTGTGGGTTTTTTGAGGTTGGAATATGTGGGAAATAATTTCCCACTGTTTGTACCTGCAGCAAAAAAAAGTTAATTTATGTATACAGGTTGAAACAAAATGGGGGTTACGAATTACAAGCCGAAAGGGGGTTGTTAGGGACATCATTATGAACTATTTTCAACTGTCTATCTGGGACAGACCTGATCAGAGCAACTTTATTTTTCAGTCCACCATATTGAACAAAATAAAGGTGCACTGAGCCAATTTAAACTCAACCTTAATACGTCGTGACAGACACGATGTCAGTGCACCTATTATCTTGACCCGACTTTAGTAGGTATTTAGTCTATTAAAAATGAAACATTTAAGATTTTTTTTTGTAAATAAAAAAAATGAGTCATAATATGTTTCATTTTCTATATTTTTATTCAAACACGATAAAAAATAATATAGATAAACAAGCAAACTAACCCGTAACAGTGTGTAACAAAAAGGGGGTTACAAGCCGAAAGTGGATATAGTTAGTGACATCATTCTGATCAACTTTTACTAGGTATGGAACCGATTTGATCAGAGCAACTTTATTTTTCTTATCTCATTCGTTTCGGGCCAAGCGCACAGCAGACTTGTATGAGGGAGTGAAAAATAAAGTCGCTCTGATCAAGTTGGTCCCATAATGAAAGTTTTTTAGAATGATGTCCCTGTAAGCCCCTTTTTATTTCACCCTGTATACAAGTCAATTGCTGCGAGTTTGCTTTTGA
This sequence comes from Argyresthia albistria, assembly GCA_963457715.1. NCBI lineage: Eukaryota > Metazoa > Arthropoda > Insecta > Lepidoptera > Argyresthiidae > Argyresthia > Argyresthia albistria. The sequence continues at coordinate 4,288,591 of OY735282.1, forward strand.
ACTATACCGGATAGAGGGAAATAATTTCCCACTTGATGAAATTTTGCCTTGCAATTACGAATAATGGGAAACTATTTCCCACCGAAAAAAACCCATTTCCCCCCATTTTATAAAAATAATAATATAAGATTCGTAATCTACGGACCCAACTTACCATAAAACCATATCTGTTTTTAATTTTTCTCGAAAAAACTATGTCTGTTTGATTAAGGGTTAAAAGCAGGACAAAAAAAAACTTACCTTTCCCCAAAAGCATTCTTACACATAGCGCGCTGGTTGTGATCTCTCGATGTAGCGTGATGTGGTGTGGTGTCAGATATCTTCACATCTTGTGGTCTGCCGCACTGTTCGATGCTCCAGTCGAATACCTGAGAAAGGGCAAAGGCAAGGGCAAACCCTATCTGTTTTATAATCTGGCTGGGGTATGCCGATTTGTAGCCAAACATTTGTATTAAGTAGATATATTATGATGTATCATATGAGTAAGAATATTCTCCATTTTACGTGACAAGGGATCGCATCGCCGCAGCTACGGAGATACGGAGGAGTTGGTTAATGCAATCAAGACACATGCAATAGATGTATTACAAGCAAGGCGAAAATGTAAAAAGGCGAGATTTTCTCTTACAAGAGATTTCTTTCAGCAAACCCTGGCCTGGTTGGCTAGAAGTGGAGCAAGCGGGGGAAGAAATGCTCTACCTACCTATATTTAATTAAAACAGACCCATCAGATCTTGTGCGTATATTAGTATGCTTAGCCACCCTGTATAGATATAAAAGCTAAGCATAATTTAAAAAGTGACCGTCCGTATAGAATAGTTTGGTTAATTTTACAGAAACAACAGCCATACAATAACCAAGTCAGTGATTTGGTTAGACTCTGTTATTTTCGATAACTTAACAGCATTTAATCATCGATATATACTACATTTAATTAATTAAATTGTCCGTACCTCCGGCGGCGTTGGTTCAGCAAGTATGCTTCGCTCCATCGTTCAACTGAAAGGAGAGGAGGGTATTTTGGGAAAATTTTGAGGTTATGCGTTGCAGGATCAATAAATTATGAAAATTATTAGCATATAGCTTGGTAGCGTAAAGTAAACTACGGATATTCAAAATACTTACCTTACAAAATACTTCACGTATTACTAATTACACCACGATAAGTACAGGCTACCTATTATTGAGAAAATGTATAAAATAATTGAAGTGCAGAGTGGCTCTCGAGTAGGTAGACTGGTCTGTGGTATTGATTGTTGCCGGATAATCGATATCTGACAAATCGATCTAGTATCGATTTCGATTATAATTGCTGTTTCTGATAATTAAATCGATAATATCGATGGTGAGAAGCAATACGATAGAATCGACACAATCGATTAAATCGAGGTAAAGGTTTGGATTATACATATTGCTGTGTAATCTGTAACGAAACAATATAATCTAAACCGATACCTCTATTTAATCGATAGTATCGATTTTATCGATTATACTGCTTTGCTTCTCACCATCGATATAATCGATTTAATTAAGTATCAGAAACAGCAAATACAATCGATTAATCGATTTTATTGGTACAATTATAAGAATCGATAGTATCGATCCAATCGATTATATCGATAGAAACGTAGACAGAGAAAGGAATAGACGGAGTGCATGCGTACACCTTTGAGATGGAGATAGAGTTGGTTTTCAATAAGCATAAGGTTCAAAATTTGAGATTTTTCTGCCACACATCTGTCAAAACAAGGTCAAAACAAGCATTTGACAATACTGTGGCTCGATAAAAACGCATACGCGGGTAAGGGACAGGTGATCGTTATTGTTTCTCGCTTAGACAATAATGATTCGTATTGTGTCATCTCTTTCTTTTCTTTTTTTTCTGACGATGTGTCATCTCTATACTATACTCCCCCTACGGATAGAAACAAATACTAGATCGATTTGCTAGATTATTTAGGTACCTACTAATCGATTAATTGATATGATAATCGATTATCCGGCAACACTAGTCTGTGGTAGACTGTTATGTTACTTACCCACAGAGAAAGTAGGTAATAATCACTATGTTACCCTGCTTGATGGCCATTGCCTTTCCATTCATTTGGATCATTTGGATAAAGACGGAGAAAAAATATGTTACCCTGCCTGTTTCTGTTCATATTTTTAGGGCTCCGTACAGAAGGGTGCCAAACTGGAATTACATTACTAAGCTTCCGCTGTCCGTCTGTCTGTCCGTCTGTCCGTCTGTCACCAGGCTGTATGTTTACGAAAGTATATAAATCCGTGGTATGCTGTACTGTATCCACAGACTGTATCCCATGAACCGGTTGACAGCTAGACAGTTGAAATTTTCACAGATGATGTAGGTTTTTTTGTTGCCGCTACAACAACAAATGCTAAAAAACAGATTATAATAAATACTAAAGGGGGCTCCCTATATAATCTAAGGGGGCTCCCTACAACAGACATGTATTTATTGCCGTTTTTAGGGTTCCGTTAGAGAAACAAGGAACCCCTATAGTTTCTTCAAGTCTGTCTGTCTGTCCGTGTCACAGCAACTTTATCCCAAATCTATTAGGACTACATAGTTGAAACTTGGTACTCGTATGTATTCTGTACCGCTTTTCCATTTTTTTTATACAAAAATTAAAAAAATAAAATACTAAAGGTAGGTACCATTGAGCTACCATTACAATAGTAGTTCAATGGTAGGTACTTATATATTATTTTCGTGTCAGTTCCCCATACATGGAACTGACACCAAAATATTTTTTTTCATTTCAGATTTCAGATTCTTTATTGTGGTAAGTTTAGATTTTACAACATATAAGTTTTGATCTAACGTCCAGCCGTTAGGCATACAAAAACACAAGTTAAGGAAAGAAGTAACTTAATTAAACAACAGTTGAGACATAGGTAAGTCATACCTACAATGATGTCAAAAAAAATATAGTAAAAAATGACAAAATTATAGCAAATATTCACCTGCAGAGTAGTATGCCTTAACAGCTAAATAATCATTTAACTTACGCTTGAACAGCGACGGTGGAACTTTATTATATATTTCATCAGACCTATATGTGTGGGGTGTTTATTGATAGTTCTTTGAAAATGACGTTGAGGTTTCTACTACCATTTTTCCTCAAAGTCAATCGTTAAAGAGACAGACCCTTCCAAATTGGAAAAAATTGTGTCCCCCCCTCGTAATTTTCGTAATTTCTTTATTGTACTCACATGATGACAAAAGGATATCTTATCGAGCTTATCTCTAATAAGAGATTTCTTCCAGCGAACCATGTTGGGTAGGAGACGGAGATGATAGGAGGTAAGGGGAAGAACTGCGCGTACAATAAAACTATATACTAATATAATACATATTATACACATAGGTACATAAAACTTTCTAACTTTTAAAGTAAGAGAGTGAAATATCTAAAATAAATATATGCTGTGCATCTCAAGACCAACTTTCAACGAAAATTGGTTTGAACAAAATATAATACTTAATCAGTTTTTAAGATATAAAACATTTATTAAAAACCGCAAAGATAACGTTGTCATTCATACAAACACTATGAAAAACAAAGTTACAACACAAACATGGGCGATTCCGACTCGCACTTGGCCACTTTTATTGACCGAGCGAGCGAAGCGAGCGAAGCGTCTCTGTTTCAGGTTTGGGCAAAAATGCTTTCGTATGTCCGGTTGTTCTCCTCTACAGGTCGCATTTATGAACCGATTCTCGTGAAATTTTGTGAGCAGGTTGGAAAAATAAATAGAATTTTTTACTCCAGCCAGTTTTTAGATTTTTTCAAAATGGCGGAGATATGGGGTTTTAAAATGTAAAAAAATCGCTACAACCCAAACGGCTTGATGGATATTAACAAATGAGGTGTCGTTGGATTCGTAAAGACCATGAGAGTGAAACAGACTATATAATTTTAGTAAAAAGTCAATAGGTTGTATTAAAGATCGCGAAATGTAGTTTACAAAGTTATTGGTGCGGCTACTTTCATACTGCATGTACGTAACCAGGTACATTCATAAGTTTGTATGTGTTATTGAAAGAAAACTATTTGGGTTATTTTTTTTATGTGTGTTAGCAGTTCAGCTTTCCCACCGACATACTCGCGAGGTCTACAGCTCACAGAGCCACTAGTAGATAATGGTACGGAACCCTTCGTGGGCGAGTCCGACTCGCACTTGTCCGGTTATTTCTTTCTTTGACCGCCAAGCTTTAGAGTCTCTATGGTCCAGACCAGACCATAGAGTTTTGTCTTGCAAATAGGTCAAATTAGTTACTCTTACTGAGTCTTACTCCTTTCCTTACCTACATACGAAGCGCAGCGAGCAAGTGACAGATCCCTGCTCTTTACTGAATTATTCATATCGAGACTGTTTGGAACTCAGGTTTGGAACGAGGCCTTCCCTGTTTGGCCCAAAGGCTAATAGAATCATGAAAATAATTAGGGTTCCTTAGTAACTAGCGTAGGGGCGCATTAGGAAGGCATTTTGCAAAATTCTTCCTATAAGGCTGGATTTTACCAACAAAAAGTTATGCGACAAAGTTTAGCATTTTTGCTTTTTTTGGTAGATACTTATACATCAACCTAACACGAAGGATAAACGTGGATTCGCTTCGCTCATCCCTATATAGGTACTTCATCTACCCACCCTGACCCACTTTGAAGTTCGTCATTTCCGTTTATCTACTAACGCGTTACAAGTATTGTATGAAGTTCGGCACAGTTCACAGTTATTGTTTCTCGACGGATTACAATCTAACGGATATAATAGATTGTAATCTCTCGGATTTCACAATTTTACGGTGACATAGCAAAGCTCGTTCTACTAGGTTTCGCGCTTGCCTCCCACGCAGGAGACGCAGGTTCGAATCCCGGTGACCATGTATAGGTAAGTTAGGTTAGGTATAGTTCGGGAAATATTAGCTGACCGTCTGTAATCTTGACTAAGATCTTTTTGACTATATCGAACAAAAGCGAGTCGTAAAATCATCATTGTCACCGGAGTCACTCCGTCTTTCAGGTAAAGATTACGTTTGTTTGTAATAATGGAAGCGTGCTGGACCACCCTTTTACACCCTTTGTCCGCTAATTGTTTCCGCAGAACAAAAGATCACAAAGTAGATTACAGACGGTCAGCTAATATTTCCCGAACTATACCTAACCTAACAACAATTGCAATGGGATTATGAATGGCCGATTTATGATAAGTTATTATAATTTAACAACAAACGGCACCGGATTCTACAAACGAATTGCATTTTAATTGTTATAGCTAGGGCGCAGAAACCAGTTTTGTTTGTAGCAGGGCGGCGCGGCACATCTCGGCGCGGCGTCTCGCGTCGTCTCGTAGCCAAGCCCAAAATGTATGAACATGGGTTCCGACTGCACGCTATCAGGCTTTGGAACAAGCTTCCCAGTGCTATCAAGACGTGTATGAACATGGGTTCCGACTGCACGCTATCAGGCTTTGGAATAGTTCAGTTCAGTTCAAAATTTTTATTGACCATAAAATCATACATATTACTTAGTCAACGTCAATATAATATTAATATTTTTGTATACTACCGCCCGTTCGGAAGTTGTGGGCTTAGGGATGGAGCAAAGAAGGGCAAGAAACCTCCCCCGTACCTCTTTTAAAATATCAGAGCCTTAAAAATACAATGTTATGTATTTCTACTTAAGTCTAAGGAAATACACCGAGGAGAGACGTACTGACTCAGTCCATCGCCCCTCTTTGGATTTCTGTGCGCTGAGATGGTAAAGACCATGCAGTTTTGTCATCTAAATATTCTTTTACACTGTAATATGACTTCTTCAATAGGCCGTTTTTGACATAGTTTTTGAACCTCCTTTCTGGTAGGTCCGTTGCTTCATTAGGTATTTTATTATAAAAACTAACACATACTCCCATAAAAGAGTGAGCAACCTTACTGAGTCTGAACGCGGGCATAGCAATCTTATTTCTATTTCTAGTGCTAATACTATGATTATGACCTAAAGTCTTAAATAAACCTATGTTTTTTCTGGTATACATGATATTTTCATAAATGTATTGACAGGTAACAGTAAGTATATTGATATTTTTGAATTTGTCCCTTAGTGATTGCCTAGCATCTAGTTGATAGATAGCCCGAATGGCCCTTTTTTGTAAGACAAATATTGTGTTTATATCTGCCGCTCTCCCCCAAAGCAGTATTCCGTAAGACATAATACTATGGAAATAACTAAAGTAAACCAATCTGGCAGTTCCTACATCTGTGATGTGTCTGATTTGCCTGACCGCATAAGCAGCTGAGCTAAGTCTTCGTGAGAGACTAGTTACATGAGGACCCCATTGAAGTTTCGAGTCTATAGTGATTCCAAGGAAAATTGTTTCTTCAACGAGGTCTAGTCTTTCCGTTCCTATGCTTACACTCGTGTCCACCTGCCGCACATTCGGTAAACAGAATTTGATACATTTTGTCTTCTTCGAGTTTAATAAAAGGTTGTTTACATTAAACCAACTTAACACATGAGAGAGCGTACTATTTGCATCGTCTAGAATTTCTTGTTGTCTTTTCACCTTAAAGATAATGGATGTGTCATCAGCAAATAGTACAATCTGAGTCATTTTCTCCACCATATACGGCAGGTCATTCACGTAAACTAAGAAAAGGAACGGACCCAGAATAGAGCCTTGGGGGACACCAATATTCATATGCGTTCCGGTAGACTTATTTCTATTTATATCTTATTTATTTATTTATAACGTTTATTCATGAAAAAAGCACTTAACTAATTCATTTAAGTCTGCCAAACTGCTAGGCAGTTCTACTACTCTACTTTTAGTACTCTGTCTCCAAGATATGATTCCATTAATTTTAAAGCATTGTCTTTAATACCATAGTGTTGCAGTTTGAGCAGAAGGGTTTGATGATCCACACAGTCAAAGGCCTTGGAAAGATCACAGAATACACCAACAGCATCCTGTGATCCCTCCCACGCACTATAGATGTGTTGTACTAGTGCTACTCCGGAGTCAGTTGTTGATCTGCCTTTAGTGAAACCAAATTGTTTTTTGTGGAGTAGCCCTGATGCGTTAAAGTGAGATTGTAGTTGATTCAGTATCACCTTTTCAAACACTTTGCTCAACACTGGCAAAACAGATACAGGTCTGAAGTTCGCAGGGTCTTCCTTGCTACCGGATTTGAAAAGTGGTATTAATCTGCTCATTTTCATGAGGTCAGGAAAAACACCTTCTGCTATACAACTATTGAACATGATTGCCATGTACGGAGCAATCACATCAATTACCGATTTAACTACTTTAACCGACATGCCCCATAGATCTTCAGTCTTTTTAACGTTTAGAAGTTTGAATGTTTTAAATATAGTTAGAGAGTCTATTGGTTTGAAGTTGAAGCCACTCTTGTGTTGGGGAACATTTTCAACCAAGTAATCTAGAGACTTTTCAGAAGAGGATGGTAGTGCTTCTGTTGTTATTATGGGTATAGTACTGAAGAACTTTTCAAATGCGTTAGCAACGTCCTCGTTAGATGAGAGTAATTTACCATTAACTTTTAAATTAAAACTAGATTCACTACACCCGACCTTGCCTGTCTCTTTTTTAATAATGTTCCATATAGTTTTAATTTTGTCACCCGAAACTGTAATTTGATTGTTTAAATATGAGCATTTGGCTTTATGACATTCTTTCCTAAAATTATTAGAACAATTTTTGACAAGGGTGACAAATTCCGGACTGTGGTCATAAGATTTTTGTTCATACAATTCATATAGTTTGGACCTACTCTGTCTTAATTCCTCTGAAGCCCATTCAGAGAATTTTATTTTATTATTATTTCTCACTTCGGTCAGATTAAACACATTTTCGAATTCCGTAGATATAACTTGGAAGAAGTTGGAATATAGTGTGTTCGGATCTTCACAGTAAGGTGTTGAAGGTAGACTTGACACAAGTCTATTTCGAAATTTTTCCATCTTCTTCAAAGTCACTGGTCTACATAAAATTTTAACGGGTTTTTCCGCATTAATTTCCTCAAAAACTACCATCTGACCCGTGTGGTCTGAACTTAATGCGTTAATTATTTGTTTATCGTAGATACTACATTCACAGAAGACGTTATCTATACAGGTAGCGGAGGTAGCCGATATTCGTGTATGAACAAGCTTCCCAGTGCTATCAAGACGTGTATGAACATGGGTTCCGACTGCACGCTATCAGGCTTTGGAACAAGCTTCCCAGTGCTATCAAGACGTGTATGAACATGGGTTCCGACTGCACGCTATCAGGCTTTGGAACAAGCTTCCCAGTGCTATCAAGACGTGTATGAACATGGGTTCCGACTGCACGCTATCAGGCTTTGGAACAAGCTTCCCAGTGCTATCAAGACGTGTATGAACATGGGTTCCGACTGCACGCTATCAGGCTTTGGAACAAGCTTCCCAGTGCTATCAAGACGTGTATGAACATGGCTTCCGACTGCACGCTATCAGGCTTTGGAACAAGCTTCCCAGTGCTATCAAGACGTGTATGAACATGGGTTCCGACTGCACGCTATCAGGCTTTGGAACAAGCTTCCCAGTGCTATCAAGACATGTATGAACATGGGTTCCGACTGCACGCTATCAGGCTTTGGAACAAGCTTCCCAGTGCTATCAAGACGTGTATGAACATGGGTTCCGACTGCACGCTATCAGGCTTTGGAACAAGCTTCCCAGTGCTATCAAGAACAGTCCTTCACTCAACATTAAAAAAAAAACGCTTGTTGAACACTAATCACTATCTTTCTCTACCATAATAATATGCTTAAGTGTCTATTTATTTATGTACCTATATTTGATTCGTATTGTTAGGTTGTATGTATTTATGTACTTATTACCTACTCTATTGATATAATATTTATCGTTGTGCACATATGTAGGTCTACCTTTTAATAAATTTTCCTCTCCATCCTAGGTTTGCTGGAAGAGATCTGTTTTTAGAGATAAGCTCGCCTTTGTACATGTTCTTTCCAATAATAAGTGTCTGTTATATGTTTTTTCTGCAATAAAGTATAAAGTGTTTTTGCGCCCTCTATTGGTTTTTAGAATTAGGGGCCGGAATTTGAGCCCCCGCTATAGCCACTGCCATGCGATTCTGTACGCGACTCGCGGCCCGGCGCGTGCACATTCGTCGCTCCGCGGCGCTTGAACCCGACGGGAATAGATGCGCACACGCATTTGGAAATGCAGCGCACAGGAGTGGCGTTGAGTCGACGAGAAAAATGTGTGAAAACTATTTCTATTTTGTATATTTTTTTTAGACAAATAAGCTTAGATAGAATGTAGTTCTTACTTACTTAGATTAGGTATCCTTTTCCCCTATTATTGTTTGCAGGAGTAGGTAGGCATAATTATGGCAGTACGTAGTTCCAGATATATTATTATAATGAAATGTATAAGTGAAAAAAATATAAAACTGTAAACAAGAGAGTTAAAAAACACCAAAATTGTATAAATTGTATTTGGTATGGGGCTTTTTAGGTACTTAGTGTAAATTTGATCAACTCTTTTATAATATTGTAAATAGCTAAGTTAAAAAAATATTGTTGCCCATTTTGGTATTAGCCAAACAACAGACATTTTAGTCTGTCAGCCAAACTGTTTTAAAAAATATAAGTGAGGAACTGATTCAGAAATAACATTATGTACCGTGAAACATGACAACTTTGCCCGCATTTTTCGGTATTTTTACTTTTTGTAAAAAGTACTACAGGGACGTATGTTTTTCTTTCGTAATCTACAAGTTTTTGATCACGCATGTGTTGGTGTAGCTAGATATTTTTATACAAGATTTAATCGAAAATATTAGGTACTTCTTGATTTTGATGGCCGGTAAAGTTACGTGGACTTTTCGCCAACATTACCCACACCGATTTTTGGCCACTAAATATGCCTTTTAAAAATATAAAATAATTGCCAGTAAAATGCTTTTTAGGCAATGAAGGCCTTTGCTTTAGAAAGCTGAGAGATACCATCAAAAGTTACCTACTTATAAAATAACTGGGTTTTGCTTAAAATTCCATGTCTGGGCAAAATTACCCCTGTTGGCAATGTTGGCTTGTTTCCGGTATGTATACATACAATACTTACCCCCAGTTTTCTGGGCGCTGATTAGGTTTACAGGTTGGCTAATCAGTCTCAGTCAGCCAATCACGCGCCCCTAATGCCCCTATTATTCAAAATAGCGAGATGTGATTGGCCGAAACTAATTTAGGATTAGATAAAAAAAAATGAAAAAATTATATTATTAGTAGATACATGTATAATGATAAGTATATAAGGATATAATGATATCTATATTTATTTTTCAATAGTTTTTTTTATCCAGTTATTTATTTATTTTTTACTCCATCTCCAACACCAAGAAACGAAGTTCAGCTCCATGCCAATCGCTGTCATTTCTAGTCAATGCACTAGCCAGGCGAATAAAACGCAGGCAGTGTGTCCCCGCCCGCAAACAAAACTACCGCCCAAACAACCTACGAAACAAATAAAAATAAATAATGCATTAAAAGTATCACGACAATAAAACATAGTCCCGTGAAAAGTTTTGGAGGTCTTTCAAATGTCGCGGAAATCTTGCAACAGATAAAAAAGTGCCATTGAAAAGAGCAATCGATCGATTTAGAGGTGGTGAAAAATATGTGACGTGCGTTCGTGTGAGTGCCCAATGAGTTTTCTTCTATTTATAGTGATGTGCGATGCATTTTTAAAAAAAATATTTTTTGTTTTTAGAATTCTGTTCTAATTTGTTTTGAGAGCAATTGTATTTTGCTTCGCAGGTTCTAGGAATTAATTTTTAATGGTTTTTTAGGCATTTCAAACAATGTAACAATAAATTTGAACTGTTACCCACTAGATAGATACGACTAGCTCTACTTTACATTGTTTACCTGTGAAATCATTTCTTGAGTTACTTTGGTCCGAGTAGGTTTTTAATTCGATATTTTCTTAAATAGTTTTCTTTGATGTTTTATAATTAGTCCTAGACCTTAATCAGTATCAGTATTTAGGGTATCAACATGTAACTGTAATACAATAGCTTCAAAATATCATCCCATTTGTCTGGCTTCTGGCAGCTGTTCTAAAACAATGGCCAACTGAACCAAAGTTGACATTTGAAATTGCTACAGCAGCCAAGACTAGTACAACGCCATTTTATTTTTAATGACCCACTTGTTAAACCGCTCATTTGGATCGAAATAAAGTATCAATACCTACATTTCGTGATATTTGATACCGGCAGAATAGCTGTAGAACTAAACAATAATTTATTTTGAACGCTAGTAAGTTAAAGCGCAGTTTAAAATAACAACAGAAAACATAGTGTCGTAAAAGACCCAGAGAAGTTTTTTTAAATAACAACTTTAGTCCAACCAAAAAGGCGGTAGTTAACCGTGTCAAAAAATTAAATTGACAGCGCGCCAAACCGAACAAACTTTTTCCAAACTCGGCTCTGGATTCCGGTCCGTCAGCCGACTAACCAAGGAGGTGTGATCTGCGATGAGTGTTGCCCGCCGGAACTTGGTGACAGATAGTTCCGAGTCCTCCAGTTCCGAAGAAGACGTTGATTCTGGTATCAGCGAACCAGCGCCGGCGCCGCCTGAGCGCAAAGACGACTGCATGGACCTCTCGGAGTTCTTCTCGTATTGGTGAGTAGAATTTATTGACTGTTTTATTGAGGTTCCCAAAGTGGTCCAGGTGGACCCCCAGAGGTCCACGAGAGACTCGACGGGGGTTCACGTTGGTGTAACCAAAAAATTGAGTTTCACAATTCGTAGGCGGGGGGGTCCACGAACATTTATTATGGTTTTGATAGCGGAGAACTGAAATGTTATATATAACAACTATTCAACTGGACGAGTAAACGTTACCGGTAATGAAGCATTATTATTGGCATAATCTGACAGCCGAAGTGACGTTTTCATTGTGGCTTCATCAGTTCCGCTTCTAGTACAATTTGTGGGGGGAAATTAGAGGCTCTGCTCTATAAAAGGTGGAGTAGTTTTGTTTTCGATTAGTATTGCTTAAGTAGATGCTAGCCATGAAAATTTTTTAAAAGTTTTCGACCTCGAGGAGTGACATTCTTGTCATAAAGTCAACCGTCGAAGCATTATTTGAAAAAGAACAAATTTTGGCCCCTTCAACTCAAACTAGCGGCTAACGCAGGCACTCCTCGAGGTCGAAAACTTACATTTTTCATCTACTGAAGTCAATAAAAATCAAAAACAAAACTACTTCACCTTTTGTAGGGCAAAATCCCCTGATAACTGGGCTATTCTTCCGTTCTCTTGTTATCGTGGTGGCTCTCTCTGTACTAGTGATGATGGGCCTTATTTTTTCTAAGAACGTCATCAACAGAAAACCCCAACATTATGAACAATGATATATTTACAAAAACGTAAAAAAACACACTTAAGTGACATACCTAGCTGAGACAAATATTAGAGCTGGGTGAGAACAACTATTAATATAAAACTAAGTACAATAGGTATTCCAATGATCTTTTACTCAACCTAACGCAACAAACCTAATAAGCCCTAATATCAACTCATAGAGCATGACCTACAGTACTGCTCTTTTGTACCACGTACTTAAAACTTATACGACAAACCATTGCAGTACCTACTTCTAAGTCCTGGAGTTGGTATAAGGTCTCGTGCCACCGCGTGCTAAAGGGACCAAAAGCCAGAATTTACTCCACGACACTAACGCCCTCACTATCAACAACTTGCACTTGGTCGTTGTCAACCACCGACACTCCCTCTCCCGCCACTTGGACGCCATCTTGTATAATGTTCCCGCCAATCGAAATTCCCTCTGGGTGGCTTCCGTCGACGACGTTCACCCCGTCGCTTTCAACAACCATGACGCCGCCATTATCCACCACGTGTACCTCGGACATTTTGGGGATGGATCTGGAAATATAAAAGAAAGTAAGTATAATAGTTATATTTAAATGTAACTATTATTTTGCATGCTTATACATAAGCTGAAAACACTGAACATATACTATTTTAATGTTAAGATCCTCTGTTTTCCTGTTTTCTTGCAAATAAAATTCATTTCATTTAGAGGAAATACTTAGCACTTATTTCTAAAACTCATGTATACTTATAAATATAACGGTATCTTGATACGGTTTTGACCGGGTTTAAATATAAACACGGCTTTGGTTTATTTTTTTTTGCAGGTGCAAAAACCGTTAACTTTATAACTTAGGCACTTACATTTTCTTCAAACCTACGTAGAAATATAGTTTAGTATTTTAGCGTGTGCAAACTAAGTACCTACTAACTTACGACAGTGTTTGTTGAGGAATAAGTTTGGAGTGTGTCCGATAGGTAGATAAATATGGCCTGCGATAAGTTAAGGTATCTTTAGGGTTACGTAGGCAGATATTAAACATACAAATATAGCGTCACACCTTTTCCCAAACGGGGTGGCTTGGCAGAGCCACAGTTGCATGCATCGATGATTTGCATGGCAGGAGGGCAGTGGCATTTTTGAGGCCTTCGAAATGAATCTTGAATTCGCGCTCGAAGGTAAATCGAGTTCGAACTTATTTTCTAGTGGTCCTCTTTTATGCATTTTTGAAGCACTCGAAATCAGTGTTACAGCTGTACCAAGCTTAGGTAAGTACCTACTCACTTGGCCTTAAACAAAGTACGTAACTAAGTACTTTATCTTATCTACGTGATTTCTGTACTTAGGTTTGGACCTTGCCAATGTTCTACAAGTTTATCTATTAGGGGCCCAACTCTGCTGTGTGTGACCATGTCGCGGTGACGCGACGACTGAGCGACGACGACGGTTAGTTTGGTCGTAGACAGGCAGCACTTATCCAGTGGAGAGCGCATAGATACATTTTCCTTTGAAGCACAACTCACCAATTTACGGGCGGCGGGGGACGAGGTAGGAGAGCTGTGATTGGTCAGCCGCTGCGAAACTGTCTGGCGGCCCGTCGTCGTCATCGTACATAGGCTGCGTATGCGAACGAATGTTGAATACAACTAACGTTTGGCGAGCCGCATTCCCCCGCAGGCGCAGTCAATTGGATATAATTATAGTCTCTGGTCGTAGATGATGACCAGGGGTCCGATGCTGCTCTGAGAATCGCACTTATATTGAATCACTATCGCTTCTAAAACACCCAAAATGGCGTCATTTGGTATGCTCCTAAAGAATCGCAAATAGATCGCAAATAGATCGTAAATAGATTGCAAGCAAATCGTCTACGCTTTTGGGTGTTTACGATGCGATAGCGATCCAATATAAGTGCGTTTCTCAGAGCAGCATCAGGCCCCAGGTTCCATCCTATTCTGATTACACGCGGATTATACCTATCCATTCCTATACGTATGTATGCTTGCTTGCAATCTATTTACGATCTATTTGCGATTCTTTAGGAGCATACCAAATGACGCCATTTTGGGTGTTTTAGAAGCGATAGCGATCCAATATATGTGCGTTTCTCAGAGCAACATCGGGCCCCAGGATTTGGATCTGAGTATGGCCAGGGCCTAAAAAATACAGGTATTTGAAAACAAGAACCAGACAGCACCAAGTGTCGTCGTCACGTCATTGTCACTGAGTGGTCATTGTAATAGCAGAATAGTGCCCGGTCTGTTTAATAATAATAAATAGTACACAGCGGCTGCATTCTTTGTCTCGTCGCTTTCCAAAATATATAGAAGAGCTCCGTGGTCTAGTGGGTTTCATGCTTGCCTCTCACGCAGGAGGTGCAGCTTCGAATCCCGGTGCTGACCATGTACCAATGAGATAAGTCATTTATCTTAAGTACGCTATACGGACACTCTAACGGTGATGGAAAACATCACGAGGAAACCTAGATTACTCCATAGCTGCAGCGATGAGCTAGCCCTCCGTCACGCAAAATGGTGTATTGAATCACTGGCTGAAAGTGGGCACAGTGGTGCCTCTGCCACCCCGTACGGGAAAAGACGTGACGCTAGGTTATGTTATGGGCTCTACTCACGATGCAACCTGGCCTGCAATCTGTCGCTGCAACTCATAGAAGGCAGGTCGCCTTGCAACCGCTAGAGAAGAGCAGAACAGGAAGAAGACAGATAGAAATACAAGTTGCAGCAACAAATCGCGAGGCAGATTGCACCGTCAATCGAGCCCTATAAGTTTACCAAAATGATTGTTTTGTACTTTTCAGGTAACATTCGTTGGTAGCCATGAAACCAACGTTACTACAAAAAACGTGTTATTACCCAAAAGTTAGGGGGAAAAAATATATTTTAATCAAACTCATACTAACACTTAGTCTAGCCCACAGATTATGATCATATTATTATATTCTGATTCATTTCATTACTCTATGCTTGAGCCACGCTAAAAATATTGTAGCAACGCTGTGTTTATTGAGTTGATATGATAATGCTAAGATAACGTTAACACAGGTTAGACATTTATCATCATTATAAGGATCATTATGGATCATTAGGTCGACGTTAGATAGGCTGGTGACATTTGTTACCTTTTCCTTTTACTATGGAGTAATGAACGTTTCCTCATGATGTTTTCCATCACCGTTGGAACAACCGTAGCTGTTGCTGCTGTTTAGTAGCTACCCTAATTGTTTGATATTCATTTTTACTTTATTTATTTCTGATTATTGTGGGTATATAGTGGGTATTCGTTTTCACGGTCAGTCGTTTATTTGGAAGAGCATTTGACATTTCTGGGCGTTTGTTAAAACGCAATCGATGGGTATCTACCTATGTCGCAGTTATTTGGTTAAACCAGACACTTAATTAACACACTAGACCGTTAATTAATGAACGGCATTAAACTAAGTCACTAGCATTTTGATTTAAATAAAGCATCGTCGAAAACGTTTAACGACCTGTCTTACCGAAAGCCAGATGGTTAAAATAAGATGGCGTCACGACAGCCAGCTGATTACTTTCAGAGTCTATCTTTTTGGCAAACGTTGTGCAACGTTGGTTTGTTGTGTTCAGTGGTTTTTGTTTCAAATTTGGTCTTTGGTGCAATTGTATACATGTTGTCGACTCCGCCATAATTATTTCACGATTACATACTTATTTTCACAAAACCGAATTGGTTGCTTTAGGCCACTTTCTGTGCCAATACTAATGATAGGTTGTGTTATGTCACAACTTTATAAACCACCCGAAGGCGAGCGAAGCGGAGCGGAGCGAGGCGACCCCATTTAGTTTCACAAAACCGAATTTGTTTTCTTTATTACCCTATCAAAGTTGAAATGCGTCTTGTTGCCTAGGAACGTTTAGACAACTCGTTCACTCACTTGTCTGACGGAACTTTATAGCGACTTGGTTAAATGTCGATCTTTATTTAACGGTCTAGGGTGTTAGTTAAGTGTCTGATTTAAGCAAGTAACTGCGACATACATACTGGTTGAAAATGAGTATCATTATTCCTTATAAACCGTATAAACTCATGACGCGTTTTCAAAACGCAATGGCAATAGTGAGTGAGACCGATTTGATGACTGCTTGTTAGTATTTCCATTGCAATGGGTAATGCGAATCTGACACCCACCCCATCCGTCTTCTTATTAATTCTTAAATAGGTTTCACCCCTTCCCTGAGTCACTACTGCCCTGCTTGCAGAGAGCGTTCAACCACAAAAAGAAGTACTTAAGTGAAGCCGCAAATAATGTTTCTATTTACAACCGTAATTCGAAACGAGACTGCGCCGGCGCCGGCGCGGGCGCAGGGCGGAAGCGAAAGCGATATAGCAAAACCAAGTCCCAGAACTCAGCGTCAAGCGGGCACCAGGTGAAAGCCCATCAGTCCTGCAGGGTCCGGTAAAACTAAAATAAAGTAGATTTCATAATTCATAATTTTCTTTACTGCACACAAAAAAGTTAACAAAACACGGTAGGTAATATAAAGTGTACAATGGCGAGCTTATCTCTAAAAAGAGATCTCTTCCAGCAAACCAAGTTTCGATGAGAGAGGTAGACGTATGTATTTATATGTATTCTACTCTATTTTTTAATGTACGTATTAATTTAGGTTTATGTAGCATTTTTATTGTGTATATTATAGTAGATTTATGTAGTTTCATCCAGCTTCATTTTATTTATCGTGCACTTGGACTGTTCTCTCAGCACAATCTGTCCTATCTTGCCTAGGTTTGCTGGAAGAAATCTGTTCTTAGAGATAAGCTCGCCTTTGCCTATTAATTGTTTTATAAGACTATGTATCACATTGTTTTCCGTGCAATAAAGAATTATTAATTATGAAAGTAGATATTTCGCGTCAACCTACCCCGTTGAGGTAGCTCAGCGGGTATGATGTAGGCTCTCAATCCGTAGGTCGTGAGTTCAAAATCCTCGTGAGGGCATAATCTTTTTTATTTTTGTTTTATTGCTTTGAGTGCATAAGTTTTGTTGTACGATAGTACGGTACCCTTCGTGTGCGATTCCGACCCTCACTTGACCGATTTTTCTATATCGGATGGTAGAGGGAGGCACATTCATATAACCAAATTGTTAGGCAGAGCACGGACCGATTTTATTAAGTAAGTAAACAAAATCATAGGGCCTTTTCCATAGGGCACAATAGTTCCTATGTTTAGCCTGATAAGTATTTAATAGACAGGACATTTTTTATTTAATTTAAGTTTGTAGTAGTATGTTGTCATAAGTTAAGTTGTAGATACAGTTGCGAAAAATTAAAAAAAAACTTTATCGGTAAATTATTAACAAAAAAAAATTGGTTGCCTGTAAAGTCGGTATACGGGCGAAAGTTTTACGTGACAACGACTTTGAGTGGTAAAATAATTTTAATGTGAATATTCATTCGTATAGTAGGAAGAAGGATGAAATAATTGTAACAATTTAAAACATTTATTTATACAAATAATTATATTTAAAACATTAATTTATACAATGAATCTCGCACTGAATTTCATATTAACAAAATTTTATTTTTACCTTTACACACTTTGCTGTTTGAATTGTTGCGATGGACGAAACTACCTTCACATTATCACTACACAATTGTTTTACAATTAACTGGCAACGTGTAAACTTGTATGCAGGCGCCTAAGCGAAATAGAAGCGCAAGACATGAACCGGTGTGTATGCCTATCTCTCTCACTCTCTCTCTCTCGCTCTTAGGCGGGCTAACTGTGCTCGAGTGGAAGGGACGCGTGCCTTTCACTTTTTATGTCTGTCTCTCTCGCTCTTAGGCGGGCTAACCATGCCCGAGTGGAAGGGACGTGTGCCTCTCACTCGCTCTCATTGTGAGCGCATAACGTGAGCGGAGCGTAACGCAGTTTCTTGAAGTGTCACCCGGCAAACCAATTTATAAGACGTTGTCACGTCAAAAATATAGTCAGTGGAATAATCAAGACAGGGGGCTAGCCCATCGCTACAACTTAGGTCGTAGGTTTATTTTTTTACTTCCGACACTCGCTTCTTATGGAAATGTATGTAATCCCTAAATACGCTATTCAAATACCCCACAGCAAAGCAACACGCATGTCGTTAGTACTACTTCACACTGCAGACTTCTGTCAGACATGCTTTCTCTAAGCTTTGCTAAAAAAACGTCCCTTTCGTGGCCACACCCGAACCGGATTAGAGACATCTCCAGTCTCCAAGCCAGTCTTTCGACGCCTACCAACCGAGCGGACGCGACTTCCAAATAACTTTCACCGGGTCGAAAGCCGAAAACGAAGCCTAAACGAAAGTTCAACCGAAATCACGGGAAATCTCGAGAAAAGTAGAAGAGATAAGCAAACATGGCGGCCGAACTGTCAGAATTTCCCGCCAAGTGACGTTCGAAAAAATAACAAAACGGCGCGAGTTTGTAAACAAAAGAAAAGTGTCAGTGTTTTTTTTTTCAGGGTAAAGGTTTTTTGTGATGTGCCTGTAATGTAAAGGAGATCGTGCTTGTTTCGGTTTGCTTGGACTTTGTGATCGGAAATATACATATTATGTTTGTCGTACTGTTCCGTGCAGATTGGGAAACTATAGGGTTTTAGGTGGCACAACACAACTAGTGACCGTTGTCTAGCCGGTTTCACGACAAACCAATTCATCTTTATTCCCAAAGGTAACCTATTTAGCGAAACTGAGACAAATAGGTAATTGTCTCTTTGTAGGTGTCCCAAAATAATGGAAAGGCGTTGCTGTTTTAAACAAGTGTTCATACTATAGGTAACCTTTCTAACCCAAGAATCTGTAATTTCATAAACATACCATCACCTTTTCCCTTACAGTGTATGTCTGTGAATCTATGTCAAGAATATTTGCATCAATATTACACACATTTACATGTGTGAGACATTATCGGAAGGTCAATGTGGTGTAGCGGGATCCACTTGATAATGTATTCTAAATCGTGATCTTTTGATCAATTATTTATTTCACTTCATTTAGACATTCTTCGATTAATGTGTGGGTGTGTGTAATCGGGTTAGGTAGGTCAAATTTTAATGAGAAATGGCTGAGGTCATCGTATTTCATATATTATAATGATGATATACTTTAATAATAATAATAATTATTATTATAGGGGACAGACCCAACGGGTGCACCACATTTCATATTTGTTTCTAGTAAATTGTCTGAAAGGGGCCTCTACGTGTTGGACCCATGTCCCCACGCAAGCCTACAACAAGGACCGGGACAGCAATGCCCCGTGAATTCTTAAATCAGATACAACATAATAATAATATTAGGTCCTTACCTATGAAATTGGCGTTTTCTATGGGAGGAACATGAAGTCGTTTTTTTTGTACTCGCACTTGGCCGGTTATTTATATTGCACTTATGAAGATTCACACTGTATACTACATCAAATATTTTTTAAACATTATCAAAAATCTGTCACAAACAAACGATAAATTGCAAAATGGACTCATGAAAAACTGGCTGAAATTGGGAACAATTTTGCTTCTGCCACCCCGTATGGGAAAAGGCGAAACACTTTGTTTACAAAAATGTTCCGAGGTCAGTAATTTAATTTAAATAATCGCACGTGCGTTCAAACTTCAAACACATTCAAATCAGACTTTTTACAGTTATTAAAAATATCTACCGCTGATAAATACATTTATTGGACGAGGTCTTTTCGGTTCAAAGTGATTTGCAGTATTCTGGCCTTTGTGTACAAACCAATCATGCGATTTAGAAATAAAAAACCGGCCAAGTGCGAGTCGGAATTGCGCACGAAGGGTTCCGTACCACTATCTATAAAAACGGCAAAAAAAAACATGTCTGTTTTATTTTTATTCTGTTTTTAAATATTTGTTGATATAGCGGCAACAGAAAAATCCATCATCTGTGATTTCAACTGTCTACTATCTATCGGCACAGAAGAGATAATAGTACTGCTATCGGTTCATGAGACACAACTTTGGACGGACGAACTAGTACCTACAGGGATAGCCTAGACTACAATGCTGTAGGTACCTTAGAGGTAGAAAATAGTAAGTCCACTGTTTGAGAATTTCTGTACCCTAAGGTACACTCTAAAGTAGACTTTAGAGGTAGACTCTAAAGTCTACCTCTAAAAGTGGACTTACTTCTAAGGTACAATTAACTCTCAGCTTCAACGACGTGGAAGTGGAACTACAAAATCTTGGTTAGGGCGTCATAATATGCATATATTTTGTAAGCATCTCCTTTATAGGAATACACTATATCGGTCATGAGCGAGGTCATACTCCGATTTGCACTTGGCAGATTTTCGGGTGACTGTGCCCACAACCTTATTTGAGGCCCCGATCCGCCCCTGTACACACACTTAACTCTATTGCTCGCAGAAGCACGAAATAGTTCTCGACACTACCAAGACGTTAATTAATGTCTATTGCAAGGGGATGAGAACTTAATTTCCCCTAATTTTAATGTCATTTTTTAGGGTATCGTACCCGAAGGGTGCCAAACGGGACCCTATTACTGAGACTTCGCTGTCCGTCTGTCCGTCCGTCCGTCCGTCCGTCCTGTCTGTCACCGGGTCCGTCTGCACGAACCGTAATAGCTAGAAAGCTGAAATTTTCACAGAATGTGTATATCTGTTGCCGCACCAACCACAAATACTGAAATACGAGAGATATTGCAAATTAAAGGGGGCCCCGATACAAGAGACGTGTTTAGATACACTTACGCATTTCAAAATGGAGATCTTGACTGAAACTGTTTATTTATTGTCATAGCAACCATGTCATAGACACATACTACACATTTAAATATGATAGCATATTTCGCGTCAACCCACATGGTTGTGGTTAGTCGGTATGATGTATACTCTCAATCCGGAGGTCGTCGGTTCAAATCTCGTGAAGGCATAAACTTTTTAAATTTTATTTTTTTTATTGTTTTTTTATTGTTTTGAGTGCTTTTGATTTGTTGTACGATGGTACGGTACCCTTCGTGTGCGATACCGACCCGCACTTAACCGATTTTTATTTTTTCTTCCTTTACGGCCAGGAGAATGACAATCTCTCGACTGAAAGGGTGTGTCGTGTTTGTTCCGCAAAGATTTCGCGTTTTTCACCCATATTATTGTATTTAAATCCAAATTGGTGCGTCATCGACGTGCATTTGAAATTGCAAATAGGGTTTATTTTATAGGCAATGTGACATTATTGTATTACGAAATAAGTTTTGTAACATAGGGTCTTATTGTGAATTAAGGAGATTGTGAAGTTTAACAATATCAATGTTAAACGGTCAAGTGCGAATAGGACTCGCGCACCAAGGTTTCCGATCACACGTGTACTTTGCTGTAAATGTTTAATTACGTTTCATTTTTAACATCATTTTTAATCCAAACCATTAAAAATTACATTGAACGTTTGAAAACAGCCGTAGACGAACATTCCGTTATTCAAAACTCTAAACACATACTATGACCAAAAACGAACCTAATTCAAACTGGTTCGTACGTAATCATAATCAATCATCTGGTTAAATTCGGTTCGTGCAGTTTTTTAGGGTTCCGATCCTTAAAAGGAAGAAAGAGGAACCCTAATTTTATACCAAAAACGCGTGGACGGACTATCAAGCTGAAATGTATACCAATTGCCTGGTCTGTAATGGCATTGAGCTGAGAAAAATCAACCTTCTAGATTAACCCATAGAACACTATGACCATTTAAATGCTCTAAAATTGTTGGATTTTCAGTATCGCAATGGAACCAAAACCTATAGGGTACTTCCCGTTGGCCTACAATCATAAAATTTGGTACAAAGCAAGGTTTTATAGCACAAATAAACGGAAAAATCTGAAACCTTCAAATTTCTGTCCTTCTACAAAAATATTTAATTTTGTTTACATGGATGACTTTATACTTTAGTTTTTTATGTGGAAACCTAATAATAACACATGTTACGCTCTCCAATTAAGTGCGATCGGAACCCTTGATTTCCGAGTCTTACTCGCACCTGGCCGTTTATTTTTAAAGGATGTGGACTTCAAAGTCCAGGATACTTACTTCTAAATAAACGACAAAACAGAAAGCGGATGTTTTTATTTTAAGGATTCTGTGTACTGTCCATTCGGCCTCTAAAAATAGGTGAAATGGTTTCCTTTTCAGTGTTTTGTATACTTTGTCAGGAAATGTCTAGGCATTAAAGGAACATTTGAAGACTACCTACTGACATATTTGGTTAGTCAATCAAAAAAAATAATTGTGTTTTGTCTTTTTTGTTCTAGGTTCCGGAAATATTGAGATTTTCACCAAAAAATTAATACTTATAATAACCGTGCCACCTCTGATACGTATGGGAATCCGTCAATATAGGTCTCGAAATCCGTAGGTGTAAGGCGCGAGCATCATGCCACTGTACTGTACAGATCTCAGGTACAGATCAACCAAGCTACTGTACTGTACAGATCCACCAAGCTACTGTACTGACAGACAAGTTAAAATTTACTTAAAAAAAACTTCGGTTATATTTGGCACCTTGAGAATTAGATTAATCTAAGTAAGATGACGTCATATCATAATGAAGTTTAGTGAGCATAGTAGCTGTTAAAATTTGTGAGTGTGCCCTTGAGAATTGGTATCATGTACTTATTTAACTGGTTCGCCGACACATCTTATATACAATACTTCGCCATTTTTCGCTGGTTCGAGCGGTGTGCTTCTGCGAGAAAAGGGGTTAAATACAATTAATTATATCATTGGTACTGGATACATCTCTGCGTAAAAACAAGCTTGAATGAAACCCACTAGACCACGGAGTTCTATTATACGACAAAAATGTCTAAATCCCTAAAAATACTTTCACTCATTAAAAATACTTATGATTTCTAAAACGCATAATGGTTATATCTGAATAATTAATAGTTTGCCTTTATAGAGGTCAATAGCATGGGATAAGTTAAATATAGAAGACGCGAGAGACATCTGCGAGATTTGTAGGGAAAAGCTGTAGTGATGTGCCAGAATTCCAATTTCAATTGTCGATTTATACCTACTTCAATCGATTATTTATTTTAGACTTTGTTAAAACATTGATTGATGAGATGAGATATAGTAGTTTATGAAACGGTTGCATAATGAGGGGTATTAAAATACGAGTGGGTTTTTAATAGTATCCCACGAGAGTTTTAATACCTAGTTATGTGTAGTTTCAGACACTACTTTATCTACTCTCATACTTAAGTGTCTCTCATACAAAAATCTAAGTTAAAACACAACAATATTTCCACATAAATCAGTGCTCAGACACAACAAAACAAAAAGTTGTCACGTCACGTTGACGTTTTGTTGCCGCCAAAACCCAGCATATCACAGCGCATGCGTGGAGCATGGGCCACGTAATGGGCCACATTATCAAACATCAGATCAATGAACCTCTTTGTTTAAATCTTCCTGCCTACAAGGCCATCAAACACTGAGTGGCTGTTTGGTTGTCAACTATAGCTAAAAAAAACATTTCAAAGATACAGACTAACAAACACCTTGGCTGTACAGTTTCAAGACCCTTGCCTTTCCCAAAAAAAGTAAACTGTATTGTTATGGAAAAAAGTTTAATAATATCATTAGTTTTGTAAGAGAAGTAGTGTTATTATTTAAAAAAATGATTGCGTTTATAAAGTACGTCATTCATTATGAATTCAATTTCAAGTTTGTATTTGGAACTTTATGACATGAGAGTAGATAAAATTAATTATTACATATGTATATACAATTAACTTACTACTAAAAAACAATTAAATTAAATAAAAAATATCCTTAAGGTCACCGCCGCCGTCGAGTGGCAGGGTGCCCAACATGCTGGCACCATTACCTCGCTGTATCGCTATGCTAATTCGCTGAGCGAGGTAGGTGCCAGCTCTAGAATCACCTGACGCTTCGACGAGTCTCTTTGCAACCTCCTTAAAGACTCGCCGAGCGTCGGTCCCCCACGGCCCGAGGGTCTTTACTCCATTATTACATCGTAATCTTCATTACTCCATAGCTGCGGCGAAGGGCTAGCCCCCTGTCCTAAAATGGAGTCGAATAACTGGCTAAAAGTGGGCACAGTTGTTCTTCTACCACCCCGTGTGGGAAACGGCGTGACGCTGTTACGTTATGTGTCATTGAATCATTTTTAGGGTTCCGTTAGAGAAACGAGGAACCCTTATAGTTTCGTCTAGTCTGTCTGTCTGTCTGTCCGTCCGTCCGTCACAGGCAATTTACTCAGATCATATTGGACCGATGAAGTCGAAAATTGATACACATATCAATATCTATGACCCAAAGACAGAGGTGCAATGTAAATATATAAATATTGAATGTAAGGGCCACTTTTGGGGGGCCAAATGATAAATTTTTTTTTTTTTTTTTAAATGTGCCATGTGACATATCAGATGTTAAATGTATTTTTATATTATTTTTAGGACTTATTTAAAAAAGTTGTGCTCAATATATGACCGATTCACATGTCATCAAAACCTCTAGGGTACTTCTCGAAGTCCTAAAAATCTGAAATTTAGTATGGTTAATTTGTTTGCACCCATACCATATCCCATAAAAACTCCGAAATCTACAACTTTGACCCCTTAACCAACTAAACCTGGGGTGTAAAGTTTGTATGAAAAACTGAATTTTATGGTACTTTTAGGGTATTTTGTTGGTTTAAGTCTTGTTATTGTTGTACGAAACCCTCTCAACGTGAGTCCACCTCGCACTTGGCAGCTTATTTAAAAGCAAAACCTGCTCAGAATAAAAATTATCACAAAAAAAATATACTTATTCATTTAAAGGCTGAACATTTAAAACAGTAATGTTAATTTAATGAGGGAGAAAGCCGTATTTTTACAGTTGGTCGTAAATATTGCATTTACCTATAAACTTGGTATTTATTGTAAAATAGGAATTTATGTACTCCATTAGTAGATACTTTATTATTTATATCAACATTATTAGAGAAGAACGCGGATATTAAACAACACCGTACAACACCTTGGTATGTACTGCCTAAGTCACGCTGTTGTGTACACTTTCATCATCATTATGTACATTTTTAACCGACTTCCCAAAGGAGGAGGTTTACAATTCGTCCGGATGTATTTTTTATTTATTTTTTATGTCTGTACCCCGATAGCGCCTAAACGGATGGACCGATTTGGAAAATTATTTTTTTGTTTGAAAGGGTTTACCTTCCCATTGGTCCCATTGACACCAGGTCAGGATCTGATGATGGGATCCTGGAGAAATCAAGGGAACTCTTTAAATATTATAGGCAGATCTATAGTGATTTTTGCGTTTTTCATAATAACTCGTGCAAATGCACATGGTAAGCATAATATTGTGATGCGGAAGTGCTGATGAAGACTACATATGGCCACCAGAACTGCTCAATACTAGGTACAAATACAATGCGTGGCTGACGGGCAGGCAACGCATAGCCTAAACCGGTGGACCTAGAGCCATGAAACTTTGTACAGGTGTTCCTTAGTAGCGTGGGATAGCACTGATATGGGATTTGACAAAATTAATTCCCCAAGGGGGGGGGGATAAGGGGTTACAGTTTGTATTAAACTCAATCTAATCAAATAGGGTTTGTGGAAGTCGGTTTTTTCTAAAGTTTACTTTTTGTTTCAATTATGTTATCAGTTTTTACGCAATGATATGGGAGGGTTACGATGTTTCATGAACGTGAACGTTTGACCTGCGTAGTAAATGGTCACACGGTCTCATCAATCGACAGTGTCGTCTGGGTGCCAAATGTGATATCTATTTATATTACAAAGTTTCATATAAAAGGTGTTTGTATTTGGTATAGAATTTAGCAGGTTTGATAAGAACGTAGGGTGTTTAGAATTAAAAGTAGGTATTACGTCAATATCATTCATTTTCATTCATTTATACTTTATTGCACAGAACATAAAATACACGTAACATTTACAAAAAGGTATGTACAAAGGCGAGCTTATCTCTAAAAAGATATTTCTTCCAGCAAACCTAGGTATTACAGGAAAAAGCAGATACAGAGAGGGAAGTCAGTGCACAATAAATGACTAAATAAATATACTTCAAATATAATATAATAAGTATACCAAAAATACTAAATACCTAAATACACAATATGCAAATAAATACACCTAATTACATAAATACGTACATACAATATCTGTCACGAAAGAGAGAGGATGTGCTCTTTTACCCGGTTTTTAAATGAGAAAAGAGTGGAACTGTCTCTTATGGCGGAAGGAAGTGCGTTCCACAGTCGGATTGCTTGCAACCTGAACGAGAGCTCATATGCCGAAGTGTTATGCCTTGGTCATATCAATACAATAGCGCCTGAATTTTTTTAATAGCAAGAGTCGACTGATGGCGGTATTGAAGGTATTGCCGTTTTAGGCGCAGACGACGATATGGTGCGGAAGCCTTCGTGTGCGAGTCCGACCCAAACATGACCAATTTTTCATACACCCCGCATACAATGGTAGGTACTTCCTTACGCGTAACGCAATTCATGGGTAATATATAGCACGTAGTAAATAGCGATCGTAGTAAGTACACGTGGATTTGTTATGTACACATACATGTGAGGTTGTGTGTGTGTGTGACGCAGAAATTCGATTGACACTTGATTACAGCGCAATAGTAGAAATTTTGATTTAGGTTCTTGCCTTTAGGATACCGTTCGTTCCCAAATGATAAATCTTTTGATAAACAATTATAAGTTTTCTGTGTGTCATTCTTGTGTTATTAGAATAAAGTAATTACGAATTAAGAATTAATGGGGCAACCCAAACGTTTATTGAATAAAGTTAACATATCTAACATCACCTGAACCAAAACGACAGCACGTGTCACTCGTCTACGAACCGAATTTAGTTTGGAGAATACAATACAAAATATTGCAATAAAAATAAACTTCCTCCTATGATGTGTAGGTATGTTTCTGAATAAGATCGATATCGAAATTCCTTGTACTGTGTGTGATGCTTTCCCATCACTATGATATTGACTGTAAGTACTGTAACGAACACGTCAGTTTTAATGATAGACCGTCCAGAGTCCTGCCAGCAGGACTTTGCGTACTACCGGTAGGACGCAATGTTTTTGGTTATATGAAGCTTTCTAAGCCTGCTAGCAGGACGCAATTAACTGACATGCATAGTGCGTCTTTTTCTGATTCAGCGAGTTTTTGAATCGTGTTTCTACGATTAGTCTGGCCGAGATGGCGACGAGTATAACACGTGGAGTCCGCGTTCGCGTCAAAGCCACATATTCTGACGAAATTGATGGCCAGAAAAACTGGAGTCGCAAACATTGTGGTGATGACTACGATATTAGTTATTGTTGGGGTACAGGCCCCCGATTCTCGCGCTATCGAGATCATTTCCCCAGTCGAGATATTGATACGGCCTAAATCCGTAGAACACAATCTCGACTTATATTTATTTCGATCCAAAACGGGTCAAAATATCTCGGTTGGTCGAAAGGCTACTCGTAAGAATAGCTTTTTCTTGTCTTTGATAGAAATTTCGGTATCTCAAAATCGATATTTCGACCATGGTCATGATCTCGCTAGCGCCAGAATCGCCCGGCAGGACAGGAAGAAACTGCTTTACCTACCACATCACGAGTGGAATCCCTGCATGACATAATCATTTTCTTGTTTATTTTTCTACCCCGTAACCTCTAGAAGCGCCCGCGTCTATTTCTAGATACCTATACCAAAAAATACAAAATGTTTGTCACCCCTGCCTTATTCTATTACGCTCGAAAGTCAAGTACTGCTGGAAGGACAGCTTCTGATATCCATATACAGTCCACAAAATATTGCGTACTGCTGGCAGGACGCACGTCCCTAGGATTGTCCTTCCACGAGCTCCTTCCAGCAGGACCAGGGCTTGGACGTTCTATCATTAAAGATGGTCTAAAGCCAAATCCAGGACTGAAAGCTTGTTGGTTGGTGTCATGTGTGATGGATTAAGACTAAACGCAAAATCTTTATCATACCTAAGTTAATGCTTTATTGTAGTTCTCTTACTAGAGAGAGATAAACTCGCCCTTATACACTATTAGTAGGTATTTTCTCTTTCATTAATTCTAAGCGTCACTAGTTTTCTTATATGGGTGGCAGTAGCACTATTCTCGAGTTTGAACTTTGACAAACATTTGAACCACAAGTACCTTTCTTTGGAGTTGTTTTTCGAGTTTAGCGTTCAGAGTAGGTACCTATACAGTCTATTCGTGATAAGAATGCAGTGAAATTTAAATTTAAATCTGTTAACACACGCTCACAGTGACACAACCTTCGCGATCGAATGTTTGCCTTCAACTGCTGCATTCTTATCACGAATAGACTATAGTGTTGTGTGTGGTGGTACCCATTAAAACAAATGGACGGATCTATGTATCAATCTCCATCTTTGCAATCTACGTGGGCACATTAATTTCCCAAATAAACAAGATTTAAAACTAAAAAAAGTCGATCGCGCAGTTTCCACGAAAATATTTTTCATACCTCTAGGAAGGTCGTTAGATTTCGGTTATTGGGTAATTTTGAACCACTGCCAAGCTCTAAAATTGTTGAACGTGTTTTATCACACCTCGTTGACCTGTGGTTTTTAACCAAACATCCTTGGTTTTCGCGGTCGCATTGTTATTTTTTTATGTAATTTTCTTGTCGAAGGTTTACAATTTTGTGGCCTGTGTGCTTTTACTGTTTGGGTTTTCTGCGGGAAATATTTTCTCGAAGATGAATGTTAAATCGACCAAGAATTCAGATGCCTTCTGTAGGCCTTAAGAGTTCCCTTATAATGTATTGAACATGACGAATATAAGTAAATTCCAAGCCCATTAGAAAATATTTGTTTTGTATTTGAGTTGGGAACGATTCCTTTGTGACGTTCTACGAGCGTCACTTCCACCCAACGTTAACAAACAAATAAGCAATAAATTATTCCCAAGAACGTTTTTACAAATCTGCACGGATTAGACACATCTATTTCCGACACAACCTAAAACCGTTTATTTATACAGCAGTTTCAAAACAGTGCTCAAACCGACTGGACATGACTGGAGAACCGACGACGTAGCATCTAGCAGCGATGTTCAGTTTCTTCCGAAAGAAAAGCGCGGGAAAGCCCGACGCGCTCCCGGAACCGCCCGAAGCACGGCGGAATCACCCGAACGACGCCATTCCCGCCACGGTCGCCGCCCGCGCCAGGCCGTATGATGTAACAGACGAAAACTCGACCGCGCAGAAACATGTCGTCAACCTCCTCATCCCGAATACCGACTACATCAAACCCATCGGCGGGATTTTCCACAACATAATGCCGGGGAAGAAACGGCGGAACAAACGGAACAAAATCGCCCGCGCGCAGAGTTGCCGCGAAATCAGCCCGCAGAAAGACATGCAGAGTAATCAGCTGGAGGCGTATAAGCACAGCGAAATTGCGCGCAGTGCCGACGACGTCAGAGTGAACGAAAATACACCAGTCGACGAATCTCCGCCCGACGCCGCTGACTTCGTGAAAGCGCTTGTGCTGCAGAAATACGCCAACAAATCACCTGAACCAAAACGACAGCACGTGTCACTCGTCTACGTATCGGACGAACCGAATATAGATGAAAAACGACACGCAGAGTGTTTACTGCGTGAGATCGCTAGAAGTATCGATTGCACTATCGATCAGATCAATGCGGAAAGAGGACTGATGGGGGCCGCTGATAGCAAAGACAAAAGAGTCCAAGGGAGGAATGAGAGGGTCATCAACAATGAGCCTCTATACGAAACTATTGCCGAGAGCGAGAGAAAAGATGACATGACAACGCTGAAAAATGACTTGAGAGGAGAACTGGATAAACTTTTGCTGGAACAAAGCAAACAAGTTACAGATGAAACAAAAGAAGAGGTTACAGATGTGAGTGAATCAGCAGTTTTGAAGAAGAAATCTAATTTGAAACCTCCGAGATCTGATGGGGAGGGCTGTTCGGACGACGACAGGTCAGATTGCGGCAAGAAACGAGTTACGTTCAGAAAACACATTGTTTTTGACGATGGCGACCAACAGACTGACGAAGAAGTCGACTCCTCTTTCGAATCTCTCTCAACTTCTGATGAAGAGTCAGTCGAAGAAGAAGAAGTGGAAGAAGAAGAAGACTTGCCAGACAATGACGAGAATCTAGGCGGAGTCGTTGTCAGCAGAAGTGAAAGTGAAAGGACAGTAATAGAAGAAGTAAATAATGAAAATATCAACGACACAGGACAAACAGATAGTGGAATCAAAATCACAATCGAACATAGCGACGATGACAAATTACCAAGAATATCCAGTGACAATAGTGACAGTGGGTTCCTAGAAATAAGTGAAAGAACGAATGGGTCTAGTGAAGATCTGAGTAGTGATGTGAAGACAGCTGTAAGTGAGAGTGAGAGTGAGTTGAGCGAGAGTGAAGAGACTGACAGTGAGACAGGAGAAGAGATTGAAGAAGAAGAAGAAGAGATCGAGGAAGAGATAGAAGAGGAAGAGGAAGTTAGCACAGCTGAACCTGAGGATCATCAGTGAGTATCCATCAAATCCTTAATAACAACTAGTTCGCCCGTCCAAATTTCCAAGGCCCCCGATTTTCTACCTTCCTACATGGAGTTAAAGTTCAAAACCTATAAAAACAGAACAAAAGATCGAGAACATAAACAAACATTTTATAAACAGGCACACATCGCTTCTGGCCTCACACTAGGATACCCTGTGAGATCCAGAAACAGTGACGTCACACATACAGATGTAAATGAAACTACTTTGAGTACTTTGTTAGGGACATCATTCTGAGCAACATTCACTATTAAACCGATCAGAGCAACTTGATTTTTCACTTCCCAGTACATTTTGGCCTGAGTTGATCAGCTGATTTGTATGGAGATGAAAAATAAAGTTGCTCTGATCAAATCGGTTTCATAATGAAAGTTGCTCAGAATGATGTCCCTTACAAATTAGTTTCTCATTTTGCGTTAATTCATTTACACCTTGTTTAAACATCCAAGACAGGGATTTATTTTTCGTTCTCCCAAGCCGGGAATCGAACCCGGGACTTCTCGCTTTGGAAGCGAGCTTCGAACCTCAACGCCACAGACGTTGTCGTAGTATTGCTAAGCCCTATTCTTCTACATCCGTCAGTAGTCAGTGAAAAGTCATATTGTAGGTTACAAGATAGAACGATAGGAGCAACGTGATTTAAAGGGATGCAATCTGTCTCGCGATTTGTTGCTGCAACTTGTATTTGCGACTATAATGTTTCTTGGGGAAAGTTGTTCATAATGATGGGTACTATTATTCCCCAAAATATGGTCAGATAATTTAATGTCACCCTGCATACTGTGCAAAATATCCTGTTCCGTAGAAATGCTTAAAAATAACCTTCACCCACCACCACACTACCTAATGAATTACATCTGTGGATAATCATGATCAACTACTTACGTTGTATTATAATTGACACTTCATGTAGTACCTACTATGAACTATCAAATTCGATCAGATAAACAGATAGGTACACGATTTTCTATAGAAACGGTATGAGGAGTGAAAGCTCGGCACGAAGTAATAAGATTAAACTACTTCAAAAGATCACTGAGAAACCTCAACAATAAAAGTTTTATTTCTGCTCCTATGAGTACTTATGTCTGAAAGTAAAGTATTTCGTTTATTTGCAAGCAAATGTACATCGTGGATGGAATGTCCTGTCCCTCAAATTAGCGTGAGCTGTGTCTTGAGAGACAGTTTCTTCCCAATAGTAGGATATCAATAAATATTGATAACCTACTATTGGGAAGAAACCAATAAATATTACAGTGTAAAAGAATATTTAGTTGACAAAACTGCATGGTCTTTACCATCTCAGCGCACAGAAATCCAAAAAGGGGCGATGGACTGAGTCAGTACGTCTCTTCTCGGTATATTTCCTTAGACTTAAGTAGAAATACATAACATTGTATTTTTAAGGCTCTGATATTTTATAAGAGGTACGGGGGAGTTTCTTGCCCTTCTTTGCTCCATCCCTAAGCCCACAACTTCCGAACGGGCGGTAGTATAACGTTGACTAAGCAATATGTATGATTTTATGGTCAATAAAAATTTTGAACTGAACTGAACTATTACATTTTTGAGTACGGTTCTCACTTTATGGCTAAATGAGAATTTAAAATTTTAAAAAATAAGGAAAAAGAGAAAAAAATATTTTATTACAATACAAAGCAATAGCTCTTATCTTTTCAGGTTTGTGCATGTAGATATGGTAGTGTAGTGAATGTTAAGGTTGTGTGATTGTGCGTTTAGTGTGTGTAAGTGTATGAAGTGTGGTGAATGTGTGTGTATAATATTTAGTTAAACTAGACAAAAATGTTTGAACCTAAGACAAAAATGTTTGAAACTAAGCTTAAAGTTTCTATTGCTTTCTGTGAAGTAGTTTGTAGATTTAGGTAATAGAAATCGGCAAGTTTTCGGTTTGATCATAGTCAAATGCACGGAGCCAACCTTAAAGCTAGTATTTATAGTCTATATCAAAGTATTTCAGCAGGCTACTAGACCGAGTTTTCAGCCATGTCGTCTCGGTCACCAATTTTCACGGTCATTCATACGCACTTGTTTACGTTAGCTTCACATTTTATTAAATTCTACGTTCTCTGTCTCATTCAACAGTTCTGTAATTACTTTTTAACCGACTTCCAAAAGGAGGAGGTTTACAATACGTCGGTTTTTTTATGTTGTACACTGATTGCGCCTAGACGGATGGACCGATTTGGAAAAATATCTTTTTTTTTAAAGGGTTTACCTTGCAATTGGTCCCATTGACACTAGGTCAGAATCTGATGATGGGATCCTGGAGAAATCGAGGGACCTCTTCAAATATTATAGGCAGCTGACTTATAGTGATTTTTGTGTTTTTCATAATGACTCGTGCATTTACTCATGGTAAGCATAATATTGTGATGCGGAACTGATGATGAAGACCAGAACTGCTCACTGCTAGGTACAAATGCAATTTAGCTGACGCGCAGCGTATGGTAGCAGATTTTATTTGACGAAATTAATTCCCCAAGTGGGGGTTTTGATACCGCCTTATATCAGTCGAAAGCGATCTCAATTTATATTTATTTCGATCGAACGAGTCAAGATATCTCGGTTGGTCGAAAGGCTAGTGGTAAGAATAGCTTTTTCTTGTTTTTGATAGAGATTTCGGTATCTCAAAATCGATATTTCGACCATGAACATGATCTCGCTAGCGCCAGAATTGCCCCCCAGGTTTCTAATCAAATAGGGCTTGTGGAAGTCGGTTTTTTCTTTTTGTTTCAATAGGCGTGTGGCCTGTCAAGTCAAAATAGATACTTTTTATGAACTGTCAAAACGGAAGTTTTGTTCCTCTGAGTTTTGTCTTTTATGTGCAATAAATATATACGAAAATATATACGAAATAACAACAGAATGACGTCATGGAAAAGTGCCATCAAATGCTGTCTTTTTTTTGCACAAAATTGACTTTATAAAATATATCTGCTGGAAATATACAATTCTGAGAATGTCAAGCCATTTTGTACATATTGCTTCAACTTAAGACTTGTTCCTAGATTTATTGGATTACCTTGGCCACAAGCCTATTATTTGTAGTTCAATATTTACTAGTGGGTAATTCGGTCCGTTTAAAAAAGGAGGGTTTTCAAAGTCATTCAAATGTTTTGTTTTAAATGTCCGTATTTTAGATTTATTATTTATTCCCATCCACCCCGGTACCGGGGCAAATGCCAATATTCTGGTGGGCCTGGCACCAATATTTGATCAAGCTTGTCGGGTGATCTCAAGTAAACCGTATTTTATGGGAAACTTTACAAAATCGATCTTGCTTGACAATTTATAACTCGGTGGTAGGAGTACCTATTACATTTTGATGAACCGAGTCAGTCGATTAGGTGAGTAAAGTAAGTAAAATAAATTAGAACCATCACAAAGTTATACCTTTAGGGTACCGTACCCGAAGGGTGCCAAACGGGATTCGACCGTATTACTAAGGCTCCGCCTGTCCGTCTGTCCTTCCGTCCGTCCGTCAGCGGGTCCTAGAGCACGAACCGTATCTAATAGCTAGAAAGTTGAAATTTTCACAGAATTTGCCGCAACAACACCAAATACTGAAATACGAGAGATATTACAAATTAAAGGGGGACCCCATATAAGTGAATTGTTTTGATACATACAAGCATTTCAATATGATAGAGTATATTCCGCGTCAACCCACATCGTTGAGGTAGCTCAGCCGGTATGTTGCAGGACTTCAAACCGTAGATCGTGAGTTCAAATCACCGTGAGGGCATAATCTTTTTTATTTATTTTTTTGTTTTATTGTTTTGAGTGCTTAAGTTTAGTTTAATGATACGGTAGCACCTTAACGGTACCCTTCGTGTGCGATTCCGACCCGCACACAGATTTGCGTGAGTTGTGGTCGATATCAATGCACAAAGTACAAATTGTTATCATTTTCTAATACCTGTGGAGTCAAGATCATGCGAAGACCGTAAATAAAGTATGATTCAAGTTTTCAGCGCTATTATGCTATTTTATTTATAACTTTACGAACGTGTCGTGCGTGCGTGCGTCAAGCAAAGATGGCGGCCTTGAAACGTCAAGAAAGCGCGCGAACCACGCGAAGTTGTTTTTTATTAAGAAAAAACTACATTTTCGCAAAATTTTAAGCTTTTTTACGTTTACTATCATTACATACTCACTAAGCCGGCATACTGGGTGGCACATTTGACGACTACTTTATAATATTTGTGATTGTGTTAAATAAATAAATAATTAAGTAAGACTTATCTACAGTCATCTCGTACCTGTCAAAGACTAAATAGCTCAATAGAGACGGAATAACTGGCTACTAGTCGGCCCAGTTCTGCCACCCCATATGGGAAAAGGCGTGACGCTATGATTTCATATGTTAAATATTGCAGAGTGCGTTTGCACCGAAATAAAAATCCTTCTTGATTAGACTGCTTTTATTCTTCACGAACAATGATTCTAATCGTTTGTTGATTACAGGATTACAGTATAAGCTAAGGATATTTTAAAATAGACAGACACCAAATATGATCACGACATTGTACACGGTTACACGTAGGAAGAGAGAGAAGAGAGGTGGATGACAGCTGTCAAAAGTCAGTTGTCAGCCTCAAGGCAGTGTTGCAACAAGTAATAAATATTTCCAACACTTCCCCATATTTATTACATAATATAACATGCTCTGCATAACTCTACAAAACTTTACAGAAGTCTACAAAAAATATCATATCTCTACCTGGCACTAAGTACTAGTAACTCTACATGCTTGAAAAAACACTTGCATAATTTCATGCTACATACCCATACATTATAATCAGCAATATACATCTTAAATTTTATAAGATAGGTATGACATTAAGTTCAGATATAAAATTCTTGTGCTTTGTGGAACATAATGGCTTTGTTAACACATCCGCTAACATTTTTTCAGTTGACAGGTACTCTACATTTGCAAAACCTTGTTGTATTAAATCTTTCACATAATGATATCTCAAGTCAATATGTTTTGTTTTCTTGTGACAATATTCTTCAGCTTTTAATAATTTGTGAGCACTCTGATTGTCATTGAACAAAACAATATCAAAATTTCTATTTAGTATTTCAACCAGAAAGTTTTTGACAAAATACAAATCTTTACATACATCACTAATTGCAAGATATTCAGCCTCTGTGCTACTTAAAGCTACGCAGCGTTGCTTGCGTGACTCCCAGTTAATCAAGTTCCTACCTAGTTTTATAACAAATCCAGTATAGGATTTTCGGTCGACAATATCATTGGCCCAATCGGCATCTGTGAAAGCAGTTAAATTTAAATTACAGCTCCTATAAAAACATAGTCCATAATTTAATGTCCCTGCTAGATATCTTAAAACATGCTTAATAGCCAACCAGTGTGAATTGTCAAAACCATTACTAAATTGACTCAACTGACTGCAAGTAAACGAAATATCAGGGCGTGTACATACAGACAGATACATCAGCGATCCAAGCAATTCTCTATATGGGTATACATTTTCATCAAGACTTTCTTTTGGCTTACATAACTTTTGGTTCATTACCATGGGCGTAGAGACAGGTTTACAGTTCTGCATTCCATATTTCTTTAACAATCTTTTAATATAGTCAGACTGATCTAGAGATAATACACCTTTAGACTTGTCTCTCTTTACATTCATTCCCAAACATATTTTTAGAGTACCAAGATCTTTTACATTAAATTCGCCTTCTAATAATTTAAATAAATATTTTTTAACTGTAGAGTTATTACTAAAAATGTAAAAGTCATCGACATATAGGGCAACAATACATAAATCATTATTGCTATTATCTTCGCCCTTTTTAGTATAAATGCAAGGCTCACACTTACTTTGTACAAAACCATTATTAGATAGCAATTGGTGCACTTTCATGTTCCACATCCTACTCGCTTGTTTAAGACCATAGATACTCTTGAGTAAGAGACATACTTTATTTTTATCTTTAGCAAACCCTTCAGGTTGCTCCATGAAAATGTATTCATTTAGGTCACTATTTAAAAAAGCTGTTTCTACATCGAAATGATCAATGTCCATATTCATTTCATTAGCTAAAGAAAATAATATACGCATGGTGCTGTGGCGAACCACAGGGGAGAAAGTTTCATTGTAATCCACCCCTCTCCGCTGTGAGAAACCACGAGCAACCAATCTAGCTCTATACTTATCCTTACCTAAAGAATCATGTTTGGTTTTAAAAACCCATTTACATTTGACAATGTTCTTGTCACTAGGACGATCTACAAGTTTCCATACACCATTTTTAACGAGCGCATTATATTCCTTCTCCGTGGCCTGCAACCATTCTTTACCGTTGCTTGATGAAATAGCGTCATGGTAAGTCATAGGCTCTGACTCGCTCTGTACTAACAAAGATAAATCATAGTCATCATACCTGACCGGTTGCTTGCCTCGGGTACTCCTCACAGGTCCCCCAATAACAGTCACTGACTGCCCAGGACTAGTTATGGTTTCTTCCCCTCTAGGGGACAGGCATTCTGCCTCATCTCCTGTGCAGTACTCGGATTCTGGAGCTGAAATCACAGTTATATCTAGATTATTATCACTAATATCACATGAATTACTTTCAGCATTATCACAGTTATCAAGATCGCTCACATTAAATTCATTATTATTACTATTCATTTTCAATAAATTATTGGAATTATTTGTATTGGAATCTATGTCAAAATAAATAAAATTCTCTTCCTCTCGACTAGGGGGGCATTTCTCATCTTTGCTAAATCTATTTTCTAAAAATACTACGTTCCTGGAAAATATAATATGTTTGGGGTTCTTTGGATCAATCAATCTGTAGCCTTTTGTGGTGTCACTATAACCTACAAATATGTATTGGGCGGATTTAGCATCCAGCTTCCTCCGCTTCTGTTCAGGTACTAAAGCATAGGCAACACATCCAAATACTCGCAGGTGACTAAGTTCTACACTTGAACCGGTCCATACCTCCTCAGGTACCTGGCCTGCCAAAGCGCGGGTAGGGCTTCTATTCTTTAAATACAATGCAGTCATCACTGCTTCCCCCCAAAAACGCGGGCATAGGCCACACTCCTGCAGCATACAACGTGCCTTTTCCATTACGGTGCGGTTTAGGCGCTCTGCAACACCATTCTGTTGAGGACTGTAGGGAACTGTAACTTGGTGCAAAATTCCCTCAATTTTCAAATAATTCTCAAACTTGTGGTTGCAATATTCACCACCGCCATCCGACCTTAAGCATTTGATGGAATAACCAGTTTGCTTTTCTACTAAAGCTTTAAAATCAAGAAAACAAGACATTACCTCACTTTTATGCTTAAGTAGATAGCCCCAACTCTTTCGGCTGTAGTCATCAGTGAACATCAGGAGGTATCTTGATCCTCCCCAACTGCACGTCGACATGGGTCCGGTCACATCTGAATGTATGAGCTCTAGCGGCTGAGATGCACGCGTCGCCTCACCGATAGGATAGGCCTTTGCTGCCAGCTTCCCCTCAAGGCATGCAATGCACTCATCTAATTTACATGACTGAAACATAAGGCAATTATTTTTACGCAGAGCACACATACCATCATACCCAAGATGCCCAAGTCGCTTGTGCCAAGTCTCCGCTGGCACGTTTGCCATGAGCGCACTCTTATCCCCCTGGCCTTCATCCGTCAGGGTGGCGGAAGAATGCCTCTGCTCCTGCGAACATAACTTGTAAACACCATTGGACTTCACAGCTTTACCTACTAGTTTTCCATCAACCTGACATTTTTCATAAAAGTGACACCCATTTCTATCAAATATTACAGTGTAACCTACATCTGCAAGTTTGCTAACAGATACAAGATTCGTAGATAACTTCGGCACATACAAAGCATCATTTTCAATTACATGGTTGTCAGACAATTTCAGTTTTAACTTTCCCATACCATCACTATCAATAGTGTCACTATTTGCTACACACACTTTGTTTTTTGTTGGCTTGAAATCCACAAGTATGTTTTTGCTGTTGGTCATATGACTTGTGCAACCAGAGTCCACTAACCAATCACATTGCCTAGCACCAAGCGCCTTCTCAGCAACCAGGAAAGTCTGTTCATTATTATTATTTCTTGACTTGTCACGACGAAGCTTGAAACATTTCGCTTTTATGTGGCCTGGCCGTTGACAGTAATTACAGATAATTTTCTTCCCCTTTGCCACAAAGGCAGCATTATTTGTGCTCGGTTCGGAGTTAGTTTTCCTTAGTTCCTCTTGCAGCAGACGGGTGCGAACAAATTCACTTGATAGACTCGACGAAATACATGCGGTTTCGAGATTGGACACAAGTACGTCATAGCTGTTGGGCAAACCACTCAACATGATTTCTGCGACTTCAGCGTCTTCTATATTACGCCCAATGTCAGACAGCTGTTGAACTAAAGTCATGATAGCATTTATGTACTCACTCATGCAGCTGTATTGGGCAAAGTCCACGCGATGAAGTTGCCGTAACAATAGTACTCTTCTGTATAATCCTTTATCTTCGAAGATGAGGGCCAGCTTGTCCCAAGCATCTTTGGCAGATTTTGCCTCCCGTATGTATTGATGCAGTGCCGGTTGAACGAATAAACAAATGCGCGCCAGTGCACGCTGGTCCCGCGCCGATCCAGATTCTGTGGCCGATTGGACACAATCCCAAACACCATCCAAAATAAGTGCGTTCTTGACTACGAATTTCCAGGACGAATAGTTTTGTATGCCCTCCAATTTCTCCACATGGATACCGCCGGCGCCGCTGCCCAAGTATGACGCATGGGTCGGCTGTCCGGCTGTAGTTCCTGTCGTGCACATTATAGGTTGCTCTGTGCTTGTGCCGTCGTTAATATTACTAATGTTATTACCTTTATTCGACATATTTCAGCTCTCAGGGTTCGCTGCTGGCTGGGCACAACACAATATCCTCGCTGGGCGCAGAACCTATTGCAGAGTGCGTTTGCACCGAAATAAAAATCCTTCTTGATTAGACTGCTTTTATTCTTCACGAACAATGATTCTAATCGTTTGTTGATTACAGGATTACAGTATAAGCTAAGGATATTTTAAAATAGACAGACACCAAATATGATCACGACATTGTACACGGTTACACGTAGGAAGAGAGAGAAGAGAGGTGGATGACAGCTGTCAAAAGTCAGTTGTCAGCCTCAAGGCAGTGTTGCAACAAGTAATAAATATTTCCAACATTAAATAGGTACATAAGCCGCAATAATATTAAGATTGATATTAAATAAAATAGGTACATAATTATATCCTACTTTGCATTGCATGTGCTTATATCTAAAGAAAGAAATGAAAAAATAACTTGGTAAAAGTTAAACTGTGTTTAACGATCTCAAAATAGCTCAAGTGTTGGTTTTCTTAGCTCGAGTGCTTTAAACAAATATCTGCACTAGCTCAGACATTTCTAGTGCTTTCTAGTATTCATAATATTGATCTTAAAATACCGGTCTTTAAATTCACGAAGGAACCATTAAAGATAAATATCTGTACAAAGTAAATTGTTTAGATACCTCTTTCCTTTACTAATAATACTTTTACAATAATTCTGAATAAAGTGGGCACAATTTTGTTGTGCCTCTGTGACCCCGTACGGGAAATCGCGTGACACTATGTTATGTTTTTTTGACACTCTTACGTTTTTTCCCATCCACCCCGGTGTTTCTAGCCCCGTCACGGGGATAGAATAATAAAACTGTACCATTGACCCGAAGCCGGAATTTATTAATTTATTGATGTGTTTGAACATAATAAATGAATGTATCAGATTATTCCAGCTTATCATCCTTTGAGCAGTT
This sequence comes from Argyresthia albistria, assembly GCA_963457715.1. Taxonomy (NCBI): domain Eukaryota; kingdom Metazoa; phylum Arthropoda; class Insecta; order Lepidoptera; family Argyresthiidae; genus Argyresthia; species Argyresthia albistria. The sequence continues at coordinate 4,329,555 of OY735282.1, forward strand.
TATTACACCTGATGGGTATTCTGGGAGACATGTTTTTAGGGTACCGTACCCGAAGGGTGCCAAACAGGACCCTATTACTAAGCCTACGCTGTCCGTCCGTCTATCCGTCAGCGGGTCCTAGAGCACGAACCGTAATAGCTAGAAAGTTGCAATTTTTACAAAATGTGTATGTATATCTGTTGCCGCAACAACAACAACTACTAAAATACGAGAGATATTACAAATTAAAGGGGGTCCCCATACAAAAGACGTGTTTTTAATTTTCTTATTGTTTTATTGTTTTGAGTGCTTAAGTTATGTTGTACGATGGTACGTTACGGTACCCTTCTTGTACGATTCCGACTCGCATTCGACCGATTATTTGTAATGTCAAGTTAGCTGTTTAGCCCTGCATTTGCATTAGCTGCTTGACGCAAGTGGGTCTAAAGTAATTGTTAGTTACCCCTTCACTCGCAGAAGCACACCGCTCGGACGACCGAACAATGGCGAACTATCGCCGACACATGTTATATAAGATGTGTCGGCGAACCAGTTAACATTGTAAGCAGATAACCTTAACGTTTTCGATCGGTCACGCCCCGTTAGAATAACATGTTAGTAGATAATGGCTGTACGATGCAAACTATCAATAAATTAGGTACTGTTATTAACGGTTCAACTTAAGTGTGTGATATAATTTGTGTAAGTATGCTCGTAAAGTCAGCAACAAGGTACAGGTTGTAAATGTTTGATAAATTAACATCGAAATTAACGCGACATTTTAAGCAAAAAAAAATTAACGATAAATAATATTTTGTTGATTAATAAGTAAGTAGTTTTCTACCGGTGGCGTGTGCAAGTTTGAATTCCTATATTTTTGCACCAGAATGGGAGAAATCAGAAACAATTCATTTATCAAATTTGGTTGGATTTTATCAAGGATCTGATAGAGTGAATAACCGGCCAAGTGCGAGGCGGACTCGCGCACGAAGGGTTCCGTACCATTATCTATAAAAAACCGCAAAAAAAAAAAAACATGTTTTATGGGAGCCCCCCCGATATATTAATTTAATTTTAATTTAATTACTTATTTTTTAAGTAAATAATCAACTCAATATATTGTGAACAATTTAAGCGTCTACCTGCTACCATCATCAATATCGAGCAAAAATGAGCAAAAAAAACATGTTTGTTGTATGGGAGCCCCTCTTTTAGGGACTTCGGACTTACTGAGACTTCGCTGTCCGTCTGTCCGTCCGTCCGTCCGTCCGTCCGTCCTGTCTGTCACCGGGTCCGTCTGCACGAACCGTAATAGCTAGAAAGCTGAAATTTTCACAGAATGTGTATATCTGTTGCCGCACCAACCACAAATACTGAAATACGAGAGATATTGCAAATTAAAGGGGGCCCCGATACAAGAGATGTGTTTAGATACACTTACGCATTTCAAAATGGAGATCTTGACTGAAACTGTTTATTTATTGTCATAGCAACCATGTCATAGACACAATATACTACACATTTAAATATGATAGCATATTTCGGGTCAACCCACATGGTTGTGGTTAGCCGGTGCGGTATGATGTAGACTATCAATCCGGAGGTCGTCGGTTCAAATCTCGTGAAGGCATAAACTTTTTAAATTTTCTTTTTGTTTATTTTTTAATTGTTTTGAGTGCTTTTGATTTGTTGTACGATGGTACGGTACCCTTCGTGTGCGATACCGACCCGCACTTAACCGATTGTTTGTTATAGCGGCAACAGAAATACATCATCTGTGAAAATTTCAACTGTCTAGCTACCACGGTTTATGAGATACAGCCTGGTGACAGACAGACGGACGGACGGACGGACGGACGGACGGACAGACAGCGAAGTCTCAGTAATAGGGTCCCGTTTGGCACCCTTTGGGTACGGAACCCTAAAAAGGGGGAGAGAGGCCTTTGCCCAGCAGTGGGGCATAGCAGACTGATTGTAATAATAATAATAAAAAAACTCTTTAATATAGTTTTCAAATATATTTTTCCAGGAAGTCGCTGGTCAGCCAGGAGTCAAAGTTCCAGAACCAGGTGGCAGCTCTGACAGAGCTAGCAGATACACGATGCGGCGAGGCAGAAAGAGCGAGAGATACCATCAGCCAGTTCCGGAAAGAGATAGAAGAAAGAGATGCGGAGATCGAACGTGAGTTGTCTTTTCTTAATTGTGGTATTATCTCTTCTGTGGTTTTGGGAGAGATCTCTTTGAGATTAGCTCAACTTTCATGAAATTTTGAGCTTATTAGTACAGATTTAGCCCCGCGGGGCTACCGGGAAACCACCAACATGTATTGGAAAATTGTGTTTCATCACAAAAGGGTACCTAAAAAATTGGATATAAAGTCAGGGCATAGAAATGTAGGTACCTGCCAAGTTTGATTTCCAATAAAATTCTCCTGTTCTCGAAACATGTCATTTGTTTCGTACTTACTCGTAAATACACATCTTCTAAGTGTTACATGGTGTTACTAAATATCATACATTGAGGAACTGTAGAAAGCCTAACCATAGTGTGTGCGTGGTGAAACTAGGGGCAGGCATTAGGCAAAAGTATACAATTATGCATACTTACTTACTCAATGGTCTCAGAAAGACACTTGACACTTATAGATAAATATGTACAAGTTGTAAATGAATTACCGCACAATGGTAAACTACTTTGTTAGGGAATCATTCTGAGCAACTGTCATTACACAACCGATTTGATCAGAGCAACTTTTTTCACTACTCCATACAGATCAGCTGATCCACTCAGACTAAAAGTTGCTCTGATCAAACCGGTTTCATAATAAAAGTTGCTCAGAAATCAGAATGATGTCCCAAACAAAGTAGTTTCTCATTTTGCGTTAATTCATTTACACCTTGTATAAGTAGCATGCAACAAGATAAACTATTATATTAACCGACAAAATTTTGTCGCTGTTTAAGATAGCCACAGGAATACTTATTGGGCGCAGTGCAGGATATCCAAAAATATTCGAAAAAAATCTATCTTTAGACCACCTGACGATTGAAAGGTCGTTTAACTTTACCACGAGCGTGCCCGCGCCACCGATAACACAAGGCAGTGCATATTGGGCGTAACACGGTGTAAACAACAAAAGGATTCTTCTCTCATTCTCTGAAGCTAAGCTAGTTCTGGTTGTAGCCCCGCGGGGCTAGCGGGAATCACAAAAATTATACAACAAAAATACAGGGCCCTAATGCTGCTCTGAGAATTTCACATATTTCATTACTATTCCATTGCAAACACCCAATCAAGGAGGATAATAATTTAGGAGAATACCAAATGACGCCATTTTGGGTGTTTGCAATGAAATAGTAATGAAATATAAGTGAAATTCTCAGAGCAGCATTAGGCCCATACATAATGATGGAAATAGCATGTACAAAGGCGAGCTTAGCTTCTTCCCCCGCCGGGATTCCAAGCCGGGGCCTTTTGTCCTTGTGATGCAGTACCTCCGCCGCTATACCACAGAACCCGTAATGTGTAACGCGTGTGAGCAAGAAGCTAGGCCACCTGGCCATTGGCTCCTCTTTGGCTCCACTCCAGCGTTGTAAGAAACTTCCTTTGTTGTACGGAAGACCTTGGAAATGATATTATTTTAATGCACTTTCTTTGTTTATTCACGTTTTAGCTTTCACTTTTCTATCTAATTTTACCTTTTGCGCTAAAATTTAATTTTAGTAGATATACATCCTCTGTGGCATTGTCGTGCCTCCTGAGATCCCAGGTTCGGATCCCGGCTGAGGAAGAAAAAAACATCCACAGGTCGCCGTTGTGGTTTCCACACCAAAGGGCATCCTAGTATCGGGCCTAGAAAAATGCCTAATTAATTAATTAGTCAGTAGATTAATACGAGTTCAAAAATATATTTTTTATATATTATGAAAGAATGGACTTTTAGGTTAGCCTCATTTTTTGAAAATCAGGTATCGGTCCAGTATTTAGGTTTCTACATAGAAGATACTGTCATCCAGGTATCCAAAAATTACATATTTTTGCCTTTCTGTGACTGTGTCGTTTATTTTATGTAATATTGTGAATTGTTAGACGTCATTCGCAATCCGCGCGGACATGAAGTCGGCTTTTAGGGTTCCGTACCCGAAGGGTGCCAAACGGGACCCTATTACTGAGACTTCGCTGACTGTCCGTCCGTCCGTCCGTCCGTCTGTCACCAGGCTGTATCTCATGAACCGTGGTAGCTAGACAGTTGAAATTTTCACAGATGATGTATTTCTGTTGCCGCTATAACAACAAATACTAAAAATCAAAAGAAATTTAATATTAAGGGGGGCTCCCATACAACAAACATGATTTTTTTTGCTCATTTTTGCTCGATATTGATAATGGTAGCAGGTAGACGCTTAAAATGTTCACAATATATTGATTATATTATTTACTTAAAAAATAAATAATTAAATTAAAATTAAATTAATATTTAGGGGGGGCTAATAATTAAATTAAAATTAAAATAATATTAATGGTACGGAACCCTTCGTGCGCGAGGCCGACTCGCACTTGGCCGGTTATTTTTAAGTTTCTAACTGGGTGAATTATTAATTGTCAATGACTCGCATAGGTGCCCCACGCTTTTACAGTTAAAGCTTTTCTATACAATGTGGTTGGATCATTCTGATGCCAAAGCTTATCTGCCAAGAGGACTGATTCACTACATTTGCAACAGCCATGATCCCAAACCATTGTTCACCTGCTTATCGATAGATTTAACCTTTCCCATTCGGTGTGGAAGACACATTTGTGCGATACCTGTGGAACTAACCAACGCGCGGGGACAACGGCACATATTCTTTAGCGGGCCATTCGGGAAATATCAATCGGGACGGGGCATTTAGGGAAATTTCGATTCTTATAAAGAAATGTTGTTCAAGTAAGTAGGTACCTATTTTTTTTGACGCTTTTTCAATACTTAGTAATTTATTCCTTATCTTTGGCCATCCTTTGTTGGTGTATATATTTTTTATATCTTACCAAAATCTCATTGTTCCACTTTAAACGCCGATTTCGGTCAATAACCTCTCAAAATTCGCACCTCATACATACTTCTTCAGCCAAACATAAGACGCGATACCCACTGGACAGACACAATCGTACACGAGACTGATGACGAGACACAGAGACAAATATTTAAATGCAAGGCTGTGTTAGATTTAACGCTAAGGAGCAATCCCCACTAGCAAGACAAGATGGAGACTCGAGACAGAAACTAGAAGAAATGAAATATCGCCTTTGTACACTGTTTTTCTTACATTGGGGGCTATTTGGGAGGTGTCAAAACCACTAAACTAGAGGAACTAAAGTCAATAAACTGAAAACCTTCAAACCCGACAGCTTTTGCTTGGTGGCCACAGATTCCATTTTCAAACACACCATTTTAATTAATTTAGTTAGTATAGTTCGTGTCGCCTCCCAAATCGCAGGCACTACCTACTTATTTTCTGTGTGTCTGTTTTGTGGAGTAAAATAAAGAAAATAAGTACCAAATTACGAAATCACGAAATGGAACAGAAAGAGAAAGCATATATCATTATGCTTGTCCCTCTTTCCCGTTCCGTTTGGCGTCCGAGTCGTGAGTTCGTGACTCTTGTCTTGTCTGCCCAGTGGGGTTTGCCCCTAACACAGCCATGAATTTGTCCATCAACTTTATAAATAATTGCGCTACACCTTGCGAAGTTTCGCGGAAATTTATTTTTACATCGCTAATGACAGGAAGACACGGTAGTAATATGAGCAGAGTATTCTATTTTAGGTTTCATAGAATAGGCTTGTGGCCTGTCAAGTCAAAATAGATACTTTTTATGAACTGTCAAAACGGAACTTTTGTTTCCGAGTTCTAAAAGTGCCATCAAATGCTGTCTTTTTTTGCACAAAATTGACTTTATAAAATATATCTGCTGGAAATATACAAATATGAGAATGTTAAGCCATTTTGTACATAATTTCTAGATTTATTGGATTACCTTGGCCACAAGCTTATTATGGCGGGTAGGGTTCGTAAACGACGGGATTTTAAAAATAAATAAAATATGTCTCAATGAGATAACTTATTTATTATTATTTTTTATTTTTTTTTACCTTTATTAAGTAAGTGGTATTCCACTTTCTCACAATGTTTACATTCCCTTGAAGACTACTTTCACATTATTAAGAATTGAACTCCTGCCACAGAAGAGATAATAGTACTCCGTACAGAACGGCCACTCCCTTCCCCGCGCTGATTCAGATACCGCACCCCACCCCTGGCGTCAAAGGATTGGTTATAAGGATCAATAGACAGGGCTGAACGTCTGACGAGTGACGACGCGTATACTTTAATATCGCTGCATTTGCCGCGCCACCAGCCCTAGCAAAGTTTACGCACACATTTGCAAGTATACAAACATCACTTGGTTAGGTAGTAGTAATAGGTGATTATTTTACGAGCGTTCTATGGAGTGTCCGAGGTGTGCTCCTGCAACAGTCTGTTGCCCTAGTGGTACTTGCGATGGGCGGGGCGATAGCGGGGGGCGGGCAACGGGGCTATACACCAGCTTGTAATTTAAGCACACTTGTAACTTGCACACGTAGGGTTCTCTTAGGCTGGCACAATCTTACCCTATGAAACAATTTAAGGCCCAGTTTGAGTCGTTCCCAGATTCATCCAAACGTGCTTCCCAAAGAAATAAAATAAAGAAGTATCTACTTATTGAAATTGGTTCCATTCTCATGCATTGCATGAGTCATCACATCACATCAGCAAGGTAATGATAATGAAGGTACAGTCGCGAAACAACCTGAGTATTATTTAACGTTTCATTATTTCAGTTCAGTTTAGTCGTTTATTGCCATAAATTACACGTTTAAATAATAAGTACAGTAGCTAGTGTATCAGTGTAAATTTACCCATATGGGTGTAGCAGATAACTAATTTTAACATCTATCTATACTTAAATATATTTAAATATCTAACAAGGTAATAATTATAATACAGTTTAAAACACAAAGTCATAAAGTCATAGAAAAATAAAACTACACGATCATTTGAATTATAATATCCTGAATAATTTCAATTATATTATTATTATTATTTAAATTTCTATTACGTAATTGTTTACCATCAATTACCGTTTATTGAAGGTATATGAACCTTATTTATTTATTATTATGTATAGGTATAATCCGCGTGTTGAGAATGGGATGGAACCTGGTCAAAGTAAATCGTCCGACGTTGTCGAATCTTGTCAAGCTTTACAAAACAGTATGCTACTGTAAAATCCCGAACTACAGTAAATCCTAAGATTGACCAACTACATGTTTGTGATGTCGCTGTTTCTGGTTCCCACGACACAGAGTCTCCTAGTGTGGGGCCAGAAAAGTGCCAGAAGCAATGTATGTGCCTGTATGTGAATGTTTATGTTTGTTTTATGTTCCCGGTCCAGGGTTCGAATCCCGGCTGGGGACAAAAAAAAACCCCCCCGGTCTTGGATGTTTACATGTTTGTGATGTCGCTGTTTCTGGTTCCCACGACACAGGGCATCCTAGTGTGAGGCCAGAAGCAATGTATGTGCCTGTTAATGTTTATGTTTATTTCCCATATGTGTTAACAGAGCCACAAGCCACACGTTTGTTAGTTTGTTTAAATATAGGTAAACGAAATTAGTAATAATTGTTTATTTGTGAGAGCGGCCATCCATCCTTATGTCTAATCGTCTGTTCCAGGTCTAAAATGCTCCTTAGCGTCAGCGTACAAAGAGTCAGAGCTGATTCGGCAACGCCACCGTTCCCTACAGGAGGAACTGGACTCAACGAGGAATTACAGCGCGGAGCTGTCTCACCAGCTGAGCGAGAGCGACAGTAATTATTAATACGTCATCATTCATCATCATCTTCATCATCATCATTCATCGTCATTGCTCCCTGCAAGATGATGACGATGATGTGGTACGAACAGAGACTATAATATACCTATCCAATTTATACATATTATATTTATATACAATTAACTTACTACTAAAAACAATTAAATTAAATAAAAAATATCCTTGAGGTCACCGCCGCCGTCGAGTGGCAGGGTGCCCAACATGCTGGCACCATTACCTCGCTGTATCGCTTGGCTAATTCGCTGAGCGAGGTAGGTGCCAGCTCTAGAATCACCTGAAACACATATGTATATCTAATTGACTGCGGGGGAATGCGGCTCGCCAAACGTTAGTTGTATTCAACGTACGCAACCTATGTACGATGACGGGCCGCCAGACAGTTTCTTAGCGGCTGACCAATCACAGCTCTCTTACCTCGTCCCCCGCTGCCCGTAAATTGGTAAGTTGTGTTTCAAAGGAAAATGTATCTATGCGCTCTCTACTGGATAAGTGCTCCCTGGGTACGACCGATTTCAGTCACGGCGGCGATCGCTTCAACTTGTCGCCTGCAGACGCCACTCGTGGTCTCGCATGTGGCTTATGTAAGTAGCTGTCGTATCCATATCGTGGAATAGGCCATAGGTATCATGAAATGGCCAAACGTGAAATATCACTAGTGGCTCTGTGAGCTGTAGACCTCGCGAGTATGTCGGTGGGAAAGCTGAACTGCTAACACACAAACTTAACAAACAAACATACGAAAGCATTTTTGCCCAATCCTGAAACGGAGACTCTTCGCTCGCTCGGTCAAAAAAAATATTCTTTCAATAACACATACAAACTTATGAATGTACCTGGTTACGTACAAGCAGTATGAAAGTAGCCGCACCAATAACTTTGTAAACTACATTTTGCGAACTAAAATACAACCTATTGACTTTTTACTAAAATTATATAATCTGTTTCACTCTCATGGTCTTTACGAATCCAACGACCTCTCATTTGTTAATATCCATCGAGCCGTTGGGGTTGTAGCGATTTTTTTTACATTTTAAAACCCCATATCTCCGCCATTTTGAAAAAAATCCAAAAACTGGCTTGACAAAAAAAAAAAAAATTGTTCAACCTACTCACATAATTTCACGCGAATCGGCTGAGAAATGCGCCCTGTAGAGGAGAACAGGAACACAAACAAACATACGAAAGCATTTTTGGAAAATCCTGAAACGGAGACGCTTCGCTCGTTCGGTCAATAAAACGATGAATTTTTTTTAGAGCAAACACTGCGGTAGCTTAGGTGAAGACTAAAGGGGGTGAGTGCAGCGAAGCCCCCGAATAGTATTCCTGTTAGTTTGATATTGTATAACACAAAAAAAAACACGTAGTGCTGAATAGCAATGCTTTTAAAAAGACATGTTTATAATAAAACCGGCCGATGATGTGGTCCAACCGATTTCGGTCCTTGCGACCCGCATGTGGCTTATCGCATTATTATCTAATTTACTATACTAATACATGTAATACCCCAATCTGACGCCACTACAAAGTCAGCTGAATAATGTCAAAAGATAATTACTCTCAACAGCATAGAAATTTTCATTTCAGCCATTCCCACTCCGCATAAAATTCACAGGCGGGAGAGGATAATTATTGTTTATCTCAGCGCATACAATACATTCAAGGCTTTTCTGTTGCATTTTGCCGAACAAAACAGCTAGAGTACGTGTACTCGCGTTTATATCAAGTTAAATGGCCAGAAATGGCTTAGCTATATCATGAAATAATATGGCTGACCATTTTATGATATGACCAAATTTGATGATATGGCTACGTACGACATAGCCAATCTTCCTAAGTAAAGATTCTCGCACATTACGGGCAGTGAACACCCTATTATTAATTAGAGACAGTAAGTTCATAATCATTCATCATATCATCAGTGTCACTACCATCTTTATGCAGAAAGCCTTGGCACGTTGTAGCTGGATGCCCAATTGCAAACTTTTTAAAATCTTCCGTCTCCAACTTCCAGATGAAACCATTCGCCAGTTGCGATCAGAGCTGGAGTCAGTGCTCATGAGAGCAGCTGAGCTGGAGTCAAGAGTGCAGGCGTTGGAACGAGACAAGGATAGGTTGGAGCAGGAGAAGAGACTGCAAGAGCAGAGGGCTGCGGAGGTGAGGGAACTCTTTGTTTGATAACTCTTTTGGGGGGAGGAGTTTATGTAAAGTAAACGATATTAGGTGTAACCGACAACTTGATTAACCGGTCAGTCTGAATAATGGCCGGCCAGTATGAATATTGTGATGAATTTATTACTTGGACCGGTCTGTATTCATAATGCCTGACGTCCGTGATCCGTTTGATAAATCAAGCTTAAAATCTCTTGGACCGGGCAGTATGAATAATGGCCGGTCCAAGTGATAAATTGTGACTTGGTTAAGTTTCACATTTTGTAGGTTTAGGTAGGTTAGGTTAGACTTTAGAAGTGCAACCAGCGGAGCGAGGGAAGCAAGCGTAACTTGGGTTTAAAACACGAAAACACTACAATGCATCTGTTTAATAACTTTTCGCAAGATAGTGATTAGCCACTCATGGCTACATAGCAATATAAGGCAACCATGGCAACAACTGGAACTGGACTGAACGCACGGACGGACGGACTGGTTTGGTGGAACTCCAGGTTCAGATTTAGTTGTCTACAGCAGAAGATAAAAAGAAGAGAAACAGCCTAAGCGAAGGTAATATCTAAATATGATTTTGCTGTATTGTCGGAAGACTTCATGTCCAGAACTCCAGATGGACATAATAAAGTAATTCAGCAAGTTAAAAACCAAAAAACCGCCTTCAAAGCCTTCCAAGACACCAGGGACGCCTGACGCAAGAGATACACTAATACCACCTAATACTATGCCTGACGCAATGTTCATTTTGTATTTTTTTTCCACCCAGGCGCTATCAGCAGCTGAATCGAACACGACAAGATGGCGGCTAGCACACGAGGCAGCGCGCTCGCAGGCGGCGGCGCGGGCGGAGAGGATGCTAGCAGACTGCGAGTGGAAGATGAGGGAGCTTGAGCAGAGAGCCAGGGAGGCGGACAAGCAGAGAGTTGACGTGAGTAGAGAGGGGGGGGGGGGTATACCTATAATACCTATCCTTCATATTGCAAAGCTCAAGGTCGGTTTCCAGTTCAAAGGTTACGATTTGCTAATTGATGATGAAAATAAACAAAAACTTGCGGCTCGCGATTCACTGAAATTATTTAATTGCTGTGTTAGCTAAACAGTGTCTCAGAAACCGGTACGCAACAATCGCTTTTCGTGTTCCATGTAACCGCTAACCGAAATGTTACAAGGAGCATAAAACTGCTCATTTATTTGCTAAGCTTGTCTTTTCCTGGATGTTTTGATACAAGACAGAAAGAGACTGTGTAGAAGACAGTTGGCCAAATTGGCTGCTCTGACGAGATTGATTATTGCCTCCCACAGCTGGAACAGGCCCTAGAGCAGACTAGAAGCGAGAGGTGTCAACCCAGCGCGGCGCACATGGCTGAGCTGACTCAGCTGAGGGGGCAGGCGGCGGAGCAACAGCGCTCGGTGCAGGTTGGTACCGTCAGAAGCTGAATAGGCTTGCGTACAAGGTAATCCAATAAATCTAGGAACAAGTCATAAGTATTGATTGTACCACGCCAGCCGCAGCCTGTGACGCTCGCGGGGCAACACCTGGCGCTGACTGAAAATCAGCGCTGAAGGCCTGGCCTTCAGCATATCGCTGAGTCAGTTGCCATTTATAATGACAGTGACACACCACGACCGTCATTCAGTGTTTTCAACTATTGATGATATTGTGTGTGTCTAACTTTCTGTTTTTGGCTTATTTTGTCTAACTGTAATGTGTTCACTGTCCTTGTATGTAATAAACGTTTCTTTCTGTCTTCTTTCTAAGTTGAAGCATTATGTACTTACAAAATGGCTTGACATTCTCAGAATTGTATATTTCCAGCAGATATATTTTATAAAGTCAATTTTGTGCAAAAAAAAAGACAGCATTTGATGGCACTTTTACATGTATTTCATAGAACTCAGGAACGAAAGTTCCATTTTGACAGTTCATTAAAAGTATATATTTTGACTTTGTTAGGCCACAAGCCTAAACGGGAAGTACCCTATAGGTTTTGGGTCCATTGCGATTACTATGAAAATCCAACAATTTTACAGCATAAATGGTCGTACCGTTCGATTGCGTGACCTAGAATCTAGAAGGTTTATTTTTCCACAGCTATATGCGACCACCGACTGGGCAATCGCCAATTGATATCAGCTTGAAACGTCCACAAGGTGACACACAAACGGACAGACAGACGGACGGACAGACAACAAAGTGTTCCTATAAGGATATTTTTTTCTTGTAAGGATTGGAACCCGAAAAGGGGGTACTATTTTATATGAAGATGGGAATCTGTTTAGGGGTGTGTTTGTGTGTGTGTATGCTGTCTTGTATTATTATTATTATTTGTCTCCAGGCCTTAACCCTTCAACTGCAGCGGGTGGAGACGCGGGAAGAGGCGCTGAAGCTGGAAGTCCACCGACTGAAAGACTTGCTGGACAAACAATGCCGCATCTGCAAGGATAAGGACGACCGGCATTTACAGGTCAGATGGCTCGCCTTTACATGTGTTCCCCATATTCCAGTGTAACATGAGAGGTTGCCGCTCTGTATGGATTAGGCTTGATTCCACAAGGTTCTTTTGAACCTTAATACAGAGCGGCTCATCCCATAGCCTCTGTGAACACGGGTTTAACGGCGGGACTAGGCTCGGGCCAGCTATGTTGGACCAAACGTTCCTGGCCTCAGTCAAGCACGCAACCTCAACGTCACCAAGTGACGGGTGAATGATTTTACCGGTGAGGACTAGTGGTGGTCGTTATTACGACAACAGATAATATAATGCGTTATTTGTGCGCAACGAGCAACACTGTTGTCGAAAACTCAAGCATCCTGTTATCCTGTTATCCTGTTGTCGTTAGTTATCGTTGCGTTTTACATTGTTGAAGTCGCGCGCTGTTGTCGACTTTGCTGCTGTTCTCAATAATGATTAGCCAATGACGCGACGCCGCCGCCGCCGCCGTCCGGCCGTCTGACCAATGGGGGGTGGGGTGCGTGCGCTCTGTTGCGTATGATAATGTTTTTTAGTTGATAAAGTGACTATGATGTTTATAAATGGGAATAACTGTGTGTAAATAGAATAACAAAAATTGTAAATTTAAAAATGTATATCTAAAAAAATGTAAATAAGATCAATGAACTACTAAATACGCCGCCGGTATTACCATAATTCCAAAGTGTTTCCGGATAATCGATTATCAATTAATCGATTAGTAGGTACCTAAATAATCTAACTAATCGATTTGTTATCGATTCAATCGATATAATCGGTTAAATCCATACTATCGATTCTTATGCTCTGCCGTCATACAGTCTCGCACTAGTACGGAGAGCACTAATCTACTCACCAAAACAACTCACAAAGTACACAAGTACCTATTTGTTCTGCTATGTATGCTTTGTTTTTTTGTAAGAATGTTTATGAGCTACTGCAACCTACCCAAATGTTCCTATAAGTTATTGTTATCTTGTTCTTGTGTGTGAAATAAATTTCATTTCATTTCATTTAATTTTATACTTGTACCAAAAATTCGATTATAATCGATTAGTCGATTATAATTACTGTCTCTGATGATTAAATCGATTATATCGATAGTATCGATGGTGAGAAGCAAAACAATATAATCGATAAAATCGATAGTATCGACACAATCGATTAAATCGAGGTATCGGTTTAGAATATATTGATACGTTACAGATTACACAAAAATATAATCTAAACGATACCTCGATTTAATCAATTGTGTCGATAGTATCGATTCTATCGTATTGCTTCTCACCATCGATACTATCGATATAATCGATTTAATTATCAGAAACAGCAATTACAATCGAATAATCGATTATAATCGATTTTATTGGTACAAGTATAAGAATCGATAGTATCGATACAGTCGATTATATCGATAAAATCGATGCCAGATCGATTTGTTAGATTTTTTATATGTACTTAGGAGAATCGATTAATAATCGATATACCATCGATTATCCGGCAACACTCCAAATAATCAGTCTATAATTCATTCAAACAACTAGTTTCTCAAATATATTTAAATTTACGAATACGAAGTATTGACAATAATTTTGACAGTCCTATGCCTGTTTAAAGTATGAAGGGAAGAACTGATAATGAGCAAGAACATAAATAATGATATTGTCAATCTGCGATTCATTCAATTATCGTTTTACCAAACAGCAATATAACAGGATAACAGGATAACAGTTTACGACAACAGTTATTTTGAAATAACACAACAGTGTTGTTCGTTATTGCAAAACAGCCGTTATTGCCACCACTAGTGAGGACTAACGTGCTGGCCTGCGGATGCCCAGGCATTGGTCATTAAAGTATTGTTTTGATTTTTGCAATAAAGTAGGTGTCAGTAGCATCACTAGCAGTAGCTGAAAAGCCTATACCCAGATGCGGGACTCTTGCCCATCAGTGGAAACCCTTTACCCAGCAGTGGGACACTTTTGTCCAGCTGTGGGACACTTATGTTCAACAGTGGGACACTTTTAGTCAGCAGTGGGACACATTTAGCCAACAAAAATCCAGCAGTGGGACACTTATTGTTCAGCAGTTGGGCACTTTCCTATTAGCAGGTCACTTTTACCCAACCGACTCAGCAGCAGACCTATAACACAAGCAGAATTAGGATGAAACTGATTCAAACATGACTAACTTTTTAGACTGCCTGTGCAAGGTGTAAATAAATTAACGCAAAATGAGAAACTTCTTTGTTAGGGACACCATTCTGAGCAACTTTCATTATGAAACCGATTTGATCAGAGCAACTTTATTTTTCACTTCTACATACAAAACAGCTGACCCACTCAGGCAAAAATGTACTGGGAAGTGAAAAATAAAGTTGCTCCGATCAAATCGGTTTCATACTGAAAGTTGCTCATAATGATATCCCTAACAAAGTAGTTTCTCATTTTGCGTTTAATTCATTTACACCTTGTATAACAACGAAATTTAATACCATTCCAGACCATCGAACGCCTAGAACAGCAGCACAGCAAAGCGCTGGAGACGACCAAGGCCCAGATGACGGCGTCAGCGGCCTCCTCCAGGTCCCTGCTGGAGAGGACCCATGCTGAGAGGACGAGGATGGCGCTGGCGCAGCTGAGAGCTGATGCGGAGAGGGACCAGAAGAACGCTGACAGGAAACTTAGGGAGGTTACTACTAAGGTGAGAAGTGAGAGTAGGTACTTTATTTATCACTTTGCCATACAAATCAGCTGACCTACTCAGGCCAAAATGTACCTGGGAGTGTAAAGTTATGTCATATGTTTCTCTGATCAATTCAGTTACATTTTTTTTTACATTTACGCATAGATTGCTTCTGGCCCCACACCAGAAACAGCGACATCACAAATGTGTAAACATCCAAGACTAGGGTTTTTTCTTTTGTCTCAGCCGGAATTCGAACCCGGGACCTAATAATAAGCAACCGCTGCGCCACAAAGGTCGTCATTCAATTCGGTGAAACTTGCTCAGAATGATGTCCCTAACAACCGCTTAAAATATAGCTGTAGGCTATTCAAGTCTGTTAGTTTTAATTTCACCTGTATGTTTTCACCTGCCTTTGTGGCGAGTCGTCATAGTTGCTCGGTATTTCGCAATTTTAGTGGCCCGTGCAAACATTCCTTTCCGAAAGTTTTTTTTTTTGCAAAATTGCAAAATACAAAACCACCAAGTTAGTGTTATACCTGTCCAAACGATCTTCTGGCGTGTGAGTGACGTTTACAGGGGGGCGTCACCTCTACGCAAAATCAGTTTCAATTTCAGTTGTTTATTGCCACAAATTATACGGTTATAAAGATCTTATGATAAGTACAGTATGTAAATTTACGCATATGGGTGTAGCAACTAATTAATTTTAACGTGCAATATACTTAAATATATTGAAATATCTAACAAGGTAATTATAATACAGTTCAAAACAGTCAAAAAAAAAATAACACACACACCATCATTTGAATTATAATATCCTAAATAATTTCTTATTAGTGGAATTTAATAACTTCATAATATATATAATGGGCAGGGTTTAGATCATAATTATAATATTCGCATAAGTCATATGGACACATTTCTAAAAGATATTGATTAAGTGCTCATGCTATGATCCTGCCAAAAATCGTCAGTTTCACCGCACGCCAAAAGATCTTTGACGAGCATTTGACGACTATATTATATCTTCGAAAACTACTGACGCCATTTTGAATGTCCTTCCAGTTCGAGAATCTCAAAGAGTTGCTAGCAACAAAGGAGGCTCACTTCTCATCAGCCATCGCAGAAGCCAACAGCAAGGCCGATTGGGAGTTACTACAGCTGCGCCATCTGCTGGACAAGAGCGACATCACGTACGCCACCAATATGGAGCAAGCCAAGCAGCGGTACGCGGATGAGACCGGTGAGACCTTTCGGTGATAAAATTTTCATAATCGGTACAGCAGTCGTATTCGAGAAATCGGATCTCTACTTAGCAGCTTAGAAACAACTTGACAGCTACCCTAAAACTTCATAAATTCTTTTTAGGGTTCCCTACCCGAAGGGTGCGAAACGGGACCCATTACTGAGACTTCGCTGTCCGTCTGTCTGTCTGTCACCAGACTGTATCTCATGAACCGTGGTAGCTAGACAGTTGAAATTTTCACAGATGATGTATTTCTGTTGCCGCTATAACAACAAATACTAAAAAACAGAATAAATTTAATATTAAGGGGGGCTCCCATACAACCAACGTGTTTTTTTTTTTGCGGTTTTTTATAGATAATAGTACGGAACCCTTCGTGCGCGAGTCCGACTCGCACTAGGCCGGTTTTTTTTTTTTACCATGACACGTCCAGACTGGGAAGGCATAACATATACAAACAAACCGATGTCTCGGAGGACGATGCGGCCATTTTGAAGACTAGGTATAAGTAATATAATAGACTGCACGCATAGCAACAATTTTTTGAATTAAGACCACAGAATACAGTAGTGCGAGTACCTACTAGGGCTACTAGGTATACCGGGTGTTTGGAGCATGGAGCGACAAAACATTTGGGGAGTTAGAGACATCATTCTGAACAACTTTCACTATAAAACCGATTTGATCAGAGCAACTTAATTTTTCACTTCCCTATCTTACAAATCATCTGTTAGCCGCTCGGCCCAAAATGTATTGAGATGTCAAAAAAAGGTTGCTCTGATCAAATCGCTTTCGTAGTGAAAGTTGTCCAGGACGATATCCTCTACTGCCCAAAAAATTTCGTCGCTCCCTACTCCCAAAATCCTGTATATACTAGCTAGTCCAACGATCTTATGGCGTGAACTGGCGTGTGAGTGACGTTTACAGGGGGGCGTCACTTCTACGCAACCTCATACAATGATCCTGTCAAAAATCGACAGTTTCACCTGTCACCGCACGCCAAAAGATCATTGGACAGCGTACGTGGTAAAACTTATTTTCTGGTATGAGGGTAGTAATTTATTTCTTGTAAAGATACCTACCCTATACCTCCTATTGTAAAGATACCTACCCTATACCTCCTATTGTAAAGATACCTACCCTATACCTCCTATTATGAAGATACCTACCCTATACCTCCTATTGTAAAGATACCTACCCTATATCTCCTATTGTAAAGATACCTACCCTATATCTCCTATTGTAAAGATACCTACCATATACCTCCTATTGTAAAGATACCTACCCTATACCTCCTATTGTAAAGATACCTACCCTATATCTCCTATTGTAAAGATACCTACCCTATATCTCCTATTGTAAAGATACCTACCCTATACCTCCTATTGTAAAGATACCTACCCTATATCTCCTATTGTAAAGATACCTACCCTATACCTCCTTTGTAAAGATACCTACCCTATACCTCCTATTGTAAAGATACCTACCCTATATCTCCTATTGTAAAGATACCTACCCTATATCTCCTATTGTAAAGATACCTACCCTATACCTCCTATTGTAAAGATACCTACCCTATATCTCCTATTGTAAAGATACCTACCCTATACCTCCTTTGTAAAGATACCTACCCTATACCTCCTATTGTAAAGATACCTACCCTATACCTCCTATTGTTAAACAGAACCTAATATTGCGTCACGCCTTTTCCCATCCGGGGTGGCAGTAAAGTGGCTATGTATGTGCCAATAATCCTTATCATTTGTGACAGAGAGCCTGATAGAAGAATGGTCAGAGAAACTAAAGGACGCGGAGGAGGAGTCAGAGGCCGCTCTGCAGGAGGCGAGGAAACTACTCGACGTGACGAGGAGCAGGCTCATCGCCGAGAAGAATGACGAGGTCGCCAAACTGAAGGATCAGCATAAGAGAGAGATGGGTGGGTGAGATGAGCATCCGGTAGCAAGGATGAATACTCTATTTTGCTCAGAGACTATAATATACTTATCCAATTGACTGCGCCTGCGGGGGAATGCGGCTCGCCAAACGTTTGTTGTATTCAAGTATTGTTGTCTTACGCAACCTATGTACGATGACGGGCCGCCAGACAGTTTCGCAGCGGCTGACCAATCACAGCTCTCTTACCTCGTCCCCCGCCGCCCGCAAATTGGTGAGTTGTGCTTCAAAGGAAAATGTATCTGTGCGCTCACCACTGGATAAGTGCTCCCTGATTTTGCTAGACATGGGGATAGTCTTTCGCCGTAACCAAGGAGTTAAGAATATTTCTTCACAATGTTTTCCGGAGTTCCTAAGCGGGCCAGGTTTTGCTGCAATATGTGGCCGGCAACTATCGGTGTCTTTCTCTAACATGTGAGTAAGAGAGGGACACCAACATATTGCAATGAAAATATGGCCCGTTTTGGAGCACCAAAGCCAAACATGTTTTGTATTGCCACATATGGCCGGTAGTGGCCGGAATGGTTGCAGCCATATATTGCGACAACATTGCCCGGTCATAGATTGCACGGCAATCAGTTGCAGTGCAATATTTTTGTGATGGGGCCGGGCATTTAGTTGCAATACTGCAGCCACATATTGCAGCCAAACATTGTCCGTTTAGGAGCTCCATATTTATATTAGAAGTGCATACTATTTACAATTCATTACATACTGCTAGAAAAATAGGTAAAAATTACTGCGGCATCTTTTTAGGGTTCCGTACCCGAAGGGTGCCAAACGGGACCCTATTACTGAGACTTCGCTGTCCGTCCGTCCGTCCGTCTGTCTGTCACCAGGCATACAGTGAACCGTGGTAGCTAGACAGTTGAAATTTTCACAGATGATGTATTTCTGTTGCCGCTATAACAACAAATACTAAAAATCAAAAGAAATTTAATATTAAGGGGGGCTCCCATACAACAAACGTGATTTTTTTGCTCATTTTTGCTCGATATTGATAATGGTAGCAGGTAGACGCTTAAAATGTTCACAATATATTGAGTAGGTATATTAATTACTTAAAAAATAAATAATTAAATAAAAATTAAATTAATATAAACACACATTATTTTATTTTTTTGCGTTTTTTTATGGATAATGGTACGGAACCCTTCGTGCGCGAGTCCGACTCGCACTTGGCCGGTTATTCAATAACTTTCCCCAGTCTGCAGATAGGTAATTAGATAGGGTATTTGCGCAGACTGTCAAATCTTCAAGCTTATTGAAAATGGACCTAGGTGAGACAGGGAAATTCTTTTATGGAAAACGCACAGTAATAACAAATCTATTGCTCCGAGGGGCACAAAATGGAGGCACCAAACAAAATATGCGCCACCGACATGCCAAAACAGCAGTTTGCGTCAACTGAACGTTAAAACAATGAATATGATTAAATAATATCTCGTCCACAGAGGAGCAATGGGAGAACTTCATGTCAGACAAGGAGACCTGTCTGTCTCGTATGAAGCTGGAGTGCCGGCAGGAGGGCGAGGAAGAGAGAGTCAAGAGAGAGAAAGAGTTAATGGAGGAGTTGGCTGGTGAGTCCATTTTAAACCTAAATTTTGGTTCTGTAGAGCTGTATTATGAAATGTCTTCGGAAAACTTTTCTAAAAAACATCCCCTTTACTCGCAAATCGCAATCTAAGTATATGTAGGTAAAATGTTGTCTTTACCCTTAGGTAAGTGCCATTATCTAACCTCCTACGGCCCAGTGTACCTAGTTACTTACAGAAGAACAAAATGTTGTACTGACTGCCACGAAGGTCCCAGGCTCAAAAGTTGCTTTCAAGTCCTAGTGACACAGTGTCCTCACACGAGGACATAACATTTGACATTTCAAATTTTAAAATTTGCTGCCTTTAATGGTTTTGGTTCCTTACGTCTCATTGGTGGAGTGCTCTATGACATGTTTTGTTAATCTTAGAACGGAACCAATCAAGGTAAATCTGCCAGTTTGACATCTACCTGTCAAAAATGGAATGCACGCGTCGGCAAGACCCATATAAGTACTTTGGGTTTAGGATATTTTTCTGCTTGGGATTATATGTCTTGCAATACAGGGTGTAACAGAAAGGTGTAGTCATATTTTAGGGGGTTGTTAGGGACATCATTCTGAGCAACTTTTACTATTAAACCGATTTAATCAGAGCAACTTCATATTTCACTTCCCAGTACATTTTGGCCCGAGCTGTCAGCTGATTTGGAGAAGATTTGGCCCGAGCTGTCAGAGGAGGAAGTAAATAACAAAGTTGCTCTGATCATATCGGTTTCATAGTAAAAGTTGCTCAGAATAGTCTCCCTAACAACCCCCTAAAATATGACTACAACTTTCTGTTACACCCTGTATGATGATTATGTTCTTGTGTGAGGACAGTGGGTCTCATTTTGAAAATACACAGAAATTACTTGAGTCTTTGGAAGCAAGAACGTGAGATAACACCAAACTAAGTTCACATGGTGTTGCACAATAAATTTACTAGAGTTCAGCGTTATCTCGGACATTCTAGCTAGTAGCACTAACTCTACCACGTTGTCCTAACTCTTTATTATTAATATATTAATCTGTGCACATTGTAAAGTTTTTTCTTCAAGCGCAGATCTAACGAGGGGATTCTATCATTTTCAGAACTGAGAGCCATAATTCAGTCGAAAACGACTGATTTAGATCATTTAGCCGAAAAAGCCGAAGCTTGTGGACGGACTTTAGCAGTAACGGAACAGGAACTCAGGTGAGCATGATGCCAATAATTTTGAAAATAAATAAATAAAAGATAAACATAATCACGCACGCACGCTCCCTTTAACCAACATTGTGTGGTGTGATATTTTAAATAGGTAAGTACTTTGGACACAATGTGGTGTCGATAAATTAATGGATATTTATGAATGCCTGTGCTGTGCACCTTGGTGGGGACATGAAGGCTTCATTCATTTACTTTTATTGTGTCCAAAGTATTTTTCTAACTCTAATCGTATCATATTGGTAGCAAAATTTTGTCCGCAAGACAGACGAAAATATTTTTTTAACAATAATTTGTTTTCTATTTGTTGTTTTTAAGTAAAACACTAAGTACTTACATGTAGTTTTTCAAATCTAAAATATTGTCTTTTGGACAAAATTGGCTACCATAGAGCATGTCAAAACTATCATGCGTTGAAATTAACAGTCATTTCTTTACTAATCATTACAAAATACGAATTCACAATCATTGACACTACTCTCATATTCATATCAACATTCATTGTATATTTTATCATAGTAGTTTTCATTGTAATCAGTCCAAAAGGCAGTATTTTAGTTTAAACAAAGTTCTCAGGATAAGATGCTGTAAATTTTGCTTCAACTATTTACCTTACCTAGACTTAATTATTGTAAACGTAGATTTAAGTTACCTAGTTACTTTTGTTAGTTAGCTGTGGTTATGTGGTGGTAATTGTAACTGAGTAGTCTTAGGGCCAGTCTCAAGCAGACTCGATAAGCTCTATGTGACAAATTCATATGTCATGTTATTTAAGATTTAAGTATCAATAGGGCTTATCAATTGAGACCCTTATAGCGCGTCCACATTCAGCTCCTCGTCGTCCTGCTACACGTGCTGCTACTCGTCCTCGTCCTGCCGCGAGTACTCGCGCGAGTAATGTGGACGCGCATCTATACTTCGCGAATATTTCGTAAATAATCGGGACGCTCCGCACTAGGTAACTAGGGTCCTTTTCCTTTGAATCGCGTTGAAAAACCAACAAGGCGGCAGCGCTAGGGCGAGGAGCAGGAGCATGACGATGAACGTGTCCACGCCATTTCCCTGCCTAATTCCCTCGTCACTCGCCACGCTACTTGACGAGTAATGTGGACGCCCTATTAGAAAGACGAACCAAAGATGCCAAACAAATAGGTAGTTATAAGAAACTCACTCCAAAGTTTTTAAATAACCAAGCGATCAAGATCGATGTGATACAGAATAGTGAGTAAATCTAAAAGAAATACAAAAAAAAATGCATTATGATAGCTAGGTGCCCAACTATAAGCCAAAAATTCAATCTTTCCCGCAACAAGGTAACTGCTGCTCATAGCTGCCCGTAAACCACAGCTAATTTGAATGGTCAAATGCACAAACTACTCCTCAAAGTAAAGTAGCGTTTAAGTGATTGGCGCTCGCTGTCATTCATCGAGCGAGAGAGACAGCATGACTTTGAGTGGGCGGCGTCAAGTTTTGAGCAGTCGGTAATGTATTCGGGGGCTCATGTAAGTAAGTTTGGTCGGCAGTTGGTGCGTGCTCGTCGCAGCGGCTGTGTGGGCGATCGTCGGCTCGCCCCGTCTCGCTCTTGCGGCCTGCCTTCTCGCTCTAGCGTTCCTACTCACGCTGCGTTTGCGCAAAAACCACTAAGCTAAGGGATATAAAGGCCCCTCCAGACATTGGAAGCTAAGTTTGCAATCGGGTCACCTTGGTGGATGTGGATTTTCGCACACAACGCATCTACACGTTGCCGCAAGCACACTTAGAAGCTGAGGCGTTGTGGATACGTTATGGATTCACAGTGTGGAAGGAAACATCCATCAAAGTTGATCAAAGTGACCCGGTTGTAAACGGCCTACACTGTTTGAAAGGGGCTTACTTAAGTCTAGCGTTTTACAGCAAATCCCATATCCTTTGTTAGAGGCATATCAAAATCATATAGGTAACAAAAATATGTTTTGATATTTCATTGTTAGGGACATATTCTGACAACTTTTCTATGAAACAGATTTGGTCAGGGCAACTTTTTTCACTTCTCTAAGCTAACCTCCGCCAGCCTGAAATGTATGCCCAAAATAAAGCTGCTCAGATCAAATCGGTAGCTACAAACCATAGTGATAGTTGTGCAGAACGTCTAGAACAATACTCCTTTACCTCACACCGACCAGAAACACTTTTTCTGGCGTGAGTTTAATTATTTCGCAATTTTAGCCGTTTCCATA
Organism: Argyresthia albistria; assembly: GCA_963457715.1. NCBI lineage: Eukaryota > Metazoa > Arthropoda > Insecta > Lepidoptera > Argyresthiidae > Argyresthia > Argyresthia albistria. The sequence goes on from OY735282.1 coordinate 4,352,970, forward strand.
ACATGGTTTCCATTTAATAAATTTATATTAGCATTTTTTATAGCTATGTCCATTATAAAGGACAGTGGTGGTTTATAGGAGGTTATAATATGACTACACATTTTTGTTACAGCCTGTATTAAGCAAAAAGTTATTTTAAGAGTCATCATTGTATTTAAATATTGTATAGACTGCCCGATTGGACTGAAATCATTTTAGACTGTTTAGGACATTGTAATAAATCAAGTCATTGTCATCAGTAAATGTCATCACTAGCTTTGTATTTGCTTTACTTTTCGAGAGTATAGTTTTCATTCATGGGTTTTCTTTCTGTCTTCATTCTATGCCTACGCTTTCGCTTATTATAAATAACTCAATCATTCTGTTTACCACTCTTTGTATTTGCTATTGTATTTATTTAATCATTCGGAAAACATAGTCATAGCTTTTATATTTTGCAACTATAAGAAAATTTTGTTCTTTAATCTGTGTGTAATTTTTCACTTTTATACGAAAGTAGATAGTGTGTATAAATAAAATTTTGTAATAAAATTTCAATTACATATTTGTGTTTTAGAACAAATCAAGCAGAAACTTATTGCCAATAATTTTCAGGATATTATTAAAATGGCGCTCTCTTTTACACAAATTGACAGTATGAAGCTGACAGAATTTAAGTCATTACACAAATGAGTAGATACAGTTTAATGATGATGATGACACTACAGGGTGTAACAAAAAGGGGTGTACAAGCCGAAAGAGGGTTGTTAGGGACATCATTCTGAACAACTTTCACTATGGGACCGACTTGATCAGAGCAACTTTATTTTTATTAACTCAGTACATTTCGAGCCTAGCGCTCAGCTGACCTGTATAGAGAAAGTGTTTAGAATGATGTCCCTAACAACCCTCTTTCGGCTTGTACACCCCTTTCTGTTACACCCTGTATATCCACCAGTTGATAAAAAATGGCCATAACAGGCGATTAATCGAAGATTAATTCAAAACAGTTTGACATATCGCCACTGTCTCCGGGCTTTCTCGGTCTGTTCTACGGAACAGGTAAGAGAAAGCATGTAGCATGTCTCTCTCGTTCTATGTCTTTTGTCTTTCTTGACCATATCGTGTCGCTCTCTTGGGTGTCCAGTGGTTATCGCGCCATAGACAATATTTATAAAAATCCTCTCTAAAACTTACAAGTACTATACCCACAAAAAACCAGTTCAAATAAAAGTACTTACGCCAAAACTTCTGTCAGCTCCAACACCCACAAAGAACTCTCTATACTCAACAATTTCCCCCCACCCTCCACAAACGTCTGACAGAGAGGCGTTGGCGCGAGAGAGAGAGTTGAGAGAGAGACGGAGCGAAGACGCGACGAAGATCAAGCAAGCGGAGAGAGCTGGCAAGGAACAGATAGACCATCTGACGAGGAAATGTGCTTGCTTGAGGAAACTGTGAGTAAACTTTTGTTTTACTAGTCATTATCATAATTTCGCTGTAGCTTGACATTTGCCTAACGCAAAAATTATCTGATCTAAGTATTTCATAAACTAAGGGCCGCGCAAGCCGCCCCTGAAATTTCATGTAGCAAAGAATTACTTACCGAAAGACGAACCTACAGTATTTGTAAGCAGCGGCGGCATAAGCCCCTGAAATTTTACGTGGTAAAGCCAGTCCGGTAAGAGAGTACTCAACCTGTATTAATAATAACCGGCCAAGTGCGAATCGGACTCGCGCACGAAGGGTTCCGTACCCATTATCTTTAAAAAACATCAAAAAAAAAATGTATGGTAGCCCCCCCTAAATATTAATTTAATTTTAATTTAATTATTTATTTTTCAAGTAAATAATATACTCAATATATTGTGAAAATTTTAAGCGTCTACCTGCTACCATTATCAATATCGAGCAAAAATGAGCAAAAAAAATCACGTTTGTTGTATGGGAGCCCCCCTTAATATTAAATTTCTTTTGATTTTTAGTATTTGTTGTTATAGCGGCAACAGAAATACATCATCTGTGAAAATTTCAACTGTCTAGCTACCACGGTTCATGAGATACAGCCTGGTGATAAACAGACGGACGGACGGACGGACGGACAGACAGAGCGAAGTCTCAGTAATAGGGTCCCGTTTGGCACCCTTAGGGTACGGAACCCTGAAAACGGCGCCCATGTTAGTTAGGTATCTGACCCAGTAGAATTTTACCGACTATTGATTCTTCCTAAACTTACTGTTTATTATATTGACTGTTTAATAAACCTATCCTTCTCAGTTTCGACGACATGCGCACAAAGCTGACGACTCGAGAACGCTTGGCTGAGGAAGCTTCGAGGGCGAAGGACAAGGAGCTTCACCAACTCAGGGCTGAGGTGTCGCGGCTGACGAAACTCCTCGTCGGTGCCGGGACTGCCGGGTGAGACTTATTTCAAAACTAACCCCAAGAGTTAAGATGAGATAAGATAAGTTAGGTATGCGTTTATTCAGATGTCACTTTACACTAAACAGAACACAGATAAAGCAGAGAGCAGAAGTAAACATTTAACAAACAAAAACAAACAATGATAGTGTATTGTTTATGACGACGGTTAAACGAGGTTAAACGGTTCCGGCTCAGCATATGCTACAGGAAGACCATTAAAAAAGCCTTTTTCACCACTCCCGCACGAAAGAAGTGTCTTTCCTCTACGAAAACAGTGAGGAAAGTTAGTTTTTCCTCACTGTTTGAACAGTGAGGAAAGTAATGATCCCGTCCCGTTCAGAAACTAACCTTGCCTGATTTTTATGTTAAGTTTTAAAGATATTTTAAAAAATAAATATTTTTATACTTAGAATAGAAATACTTATAAGTTAAGATTAATAGTAAAGATAAGGCTATAAAAGTGGTTATTACAGGCCTTACTGTAATTTGTTAACCAGATAATTTCAGAAACTTACCAATAACACAAAATCATAAAATAAACATACCAATAAAATCCAGCATATAAGAAATTGAATTAAATTACTGTAGGTCATTCATGATCACTGATTATTTATTTTATTATTTTATTTTATAATAAAGAATTTTTTTGATTTGCTTTGTGACTATTTAATTTATTTACCTATGGTGACTGAATACTTTCTTGCTGGGAGTGGTGAAAAGTTTTGTATGCAACATGTGAGCAAGTTCATTTGCTATTCGTTTTGTTGAGTCTTTCGCTTACTCAGGATTGAATTTTATAATCACTCGCTGCGCTCGTGATTCTATTTTTCAATCCTTCGTTCGCTCAAGACTCAAAATCAAAACTCATAGGAAAAACGAACTTTCCTCACTTGTTGGATAAATAACTATTTTCTACCAAACCATGTACACAGCAGTAGGAACAAACAAGTGGCTGGATTCTACAGGGTGTAACAGACAATGTGTACAAGCCGAAAGAGGGTTGTTAGGGACTTTATTCTGAACAACTATCACTGCGACCGAATTGATCAGAGCAACTTTATTTTTATTAACTCAGTACATTTCGGGCCTAGCGCTCAACTGATCCGTATGGTGGAGTGAAAAATAAAGTTGCTCTGATCAAGTCGGTCCCATTATGAAAGTTGTTCAGAATGATGTCCCTAACGACCCTCTTGCGGTTTGTACACCCCTTTCTGTTACACCCTGTATTGTGAGGGCGCAAAATACTGTTCTATTGTAGTCGGCGCGTCACATCTCGGCGCCGCCGACCGACGCCAAAACGACCTCTGTGGCGCAGCCTTTGTGGCTCTGGCTACAATGCGAGAGTTCCCGGACTCGAAAAAAAACCCAGGTCAAGGAGCTCTATTTCTCAATCACTCTTTTGCAAACGATCGCTCTTTTCTACTGATTTTCGTTCGTTATATTCAAATCGCCCGCAACGATTGGTCACATGAGCGAATCAAAAATAGAGCTCAGTCAGCCCCTCTAGACAAAGTGAAACGCTAACCGTTGCGAAACAAAACGATAACTTTTTATGTATGCTTCGCTAGGTGACGTCACGTAGCGATTCCAAATGTCAGATCGCATACCTACATAAAATGTTAATGTTTCGGTTCGCTATCCTTAGCGTTTAATATTGTCTACAGGCACAGGTATGTTTACATGTTCGTGATGTCGCTGTTTCTGGATCCCCGACACAGGGTATCCTAGTGTGGGGCCAGAAGCAATGTATGTGCCTGTATGTTATGTTAACAAAACAAAAAAAAACTGCCCATGATGATGACGAGTAATAGTTGCAGCTCGCCCCGTCTCGGCGCGCGCACCCGTGCCGACGGCTGCGAGGATCTTCTAGACGACGACGAGTCTTTTTTATCGAAGGCCGCGCCTCCAGCGTCTGAGACGCAGCCCACCGCGCCGCGGAGGAAAGGTGAAAGCTGAGAGTAATTAAAAAAAACCGGCCAAGTGCGAGTCAGACTCGCGCCCGAAGGGTACCGTACTATTAAAAAACCGCAAAAAAAAAACAAACCACGTAGTTGTATGGGAGCCCCTCTATTATATTTCTTATTTCTTTTGTTTTTTAGTAGTTGTTGTTATAGCGGCAACAGAAATACATCATCTGTGAAAATTTCAACTGTCTAGCTACCACGGTTCATGAGATACAGCCTGGTGACAGACAGACGGACAGACGGACGGACAGACAGACGGACGGACGGACGGACGGACGCACGGACGGACGGACGGACGGACGGACGGACGGACGGACGGACAGCGAATTCTCAGTAATAGGGTCCCGTTTGACACCCTTCGGGTACGGAACCCTAAAAAGGGTATTAAAAAAAACAAGATGTTTAACTTCAATAACTGTGCAAGCTTGTTGCTGTAGTGGCAACAGATATTACACACATTTTGTGAAAAATTCAGCTCTCTAGCTTTATGGTTCATGAGATAGAGCCTGCTGAAAAACGGACAGACGGACAGACCTGAGGGACAGACGGCAAGTATGGAGGCTTATAGTAACAGGGTTTCACTTGGCACCGTCTGATATGGTCAATCATTTTTAACGGACTTCAAAAAAGGAGGGGGTTATCAATTCGGTTGTGCTAATAATTATTTTTTATGTGTGTTACCTCGAAACTGATATTATTTCTGAATCGATTTCAAAAATTATTTTTTTTATACGAAAGGGGACTCTTCAGGTTGGTTTAATTTTTTGAAAATCAGGAATCGGTCCAGTACTTTGGTTTCTACATAGAAAATACTGTCATCCAGGTAGCCAAAAGTACGTATTTTTGCCTTTGTGGCGTTAACGCCATTGAGATGAATTCTGGCTGTGAGGACCGATGTTTGTTTATTTTGTGTAGTATTGTGAAGTCAGATGACAGATTTCGTAGGCTCATTAGGTATCGTGTTCATAGATGACATCGCATCCCGGACAGGTTTTTAAATGATTTCAGTGGTCATGAAGTCACGAAGAGTTTTTTAAGTTTTTAACTTGGCGAATTATTATACCAACTGTTTCAGCTTCAGGCGCTTTTCTAGATTATTGTCAAATTCCGAATTATTTGTTCAGTTCAAAATTTTTATTGACCATAAAATCATACATATTACTTAGTCAACGTCAATATAATATTAATATATTTGTATACTACCGCCCGTTCGGAAGTTGTGGGCTTAGGGATGGAGCAAAGAAGGGCAAGAAACTCCCCCGTACCTCTTTTAAAATATCAGAGCCTTAAAAATACAATATTATGTATTTCTACTTAAGTCTAAGGAAATACACCGAGAAGAGACGAACTGACTCAGTCCATCGCCCCTCTTTGGATTCCGAATTATTTTATTATTTTCTTCACAGGCGGAACTCTACGCACACCAGAAGTAATCCGTAAGCGACCAACGCTTCCGGAGCTGCCGGCACTTCCGCCGGAAGCGAGCCGCGTTACCGACATACAGGAAAATGGCCGCCAGCGCTCCAAAAGCGTAGATCTACCCGCGGTGCAGGTGCCGACGAGGATCAAACATTTTCAGGAGAAATCTAAGTAGAGATTGGGAAAAAAATTAACTAAATATAGCCTGCAGGGTGTAAGAGAAAGATTTATTATTTTTCAGAAATAATTAATAATGATACGATTACCTTTACTTCCGGAATATGATGACGTCATCGGAACAACTGTCAGTTTGAAGTTTGAAATAATATTCCTGAAAATGGAAGCTAAATTAACAGGGTCCATAATTATCTACACTATTTTTAAGACCTTAATGTTATTATGGCGTGCAATAAACAAATATGAATATGAACATGAATAGTTCATGTTCTTCATTTTATTAAATTGAATATGTGACCTTTCTCTCCTTTATGAAATGTAGCCTGGTAGATGAATATCAAATTCTGAGCTGCTAAAACAAGCGATATTTCACAGGCTATATGAGAGTGTGAGAGTTTTTGTATGTGCAATATTTGGTGCAATAATTATTGTTTTAATTCAAGGTAAAACTATGCTATATTTGTTGATAACAAATTGTTTTCACTCTGCATGCATAGCAGAGGCACATAAAAGCTCGCCTTTGAACATGTTTTTTCCTATATTAAGTGTCTGTATTATGTTTTCTGTGCAATAACGTATAAAGTATATAAAACAAGTGAATAATAATAATACACGAAAGCAAATTAATAAAAGGAATATAATAAAACGATCTACTAAAAAATTAACTGATCAACTAAATTACTGACTGAGCGACGAGTCGCCCAGCGACTTGTGGTTCCGTTAGTAATTTAGTCGCCCAGTTAGTTTTTTGGTTAGGTTAGGTTAGACTTTTTTGCCGCTCGTTTAAATACTACCCTTAATAAAACAGTGTCACCTCTTTTCCCATACGGGGTGGCATTGATTCAAGAATAATAATAGCAATCAGCAAATGTAGCATAGATTACCTGTAGGTCACGCAGCGACAACTGAGGCAACAATTTACTTATGCGAGTAATTTTTACGCCTCGCTGTGCGACCTCTAAAGATTAAGGTCAACCAGCAACACTGACTTTGTACCCTTTAAGTAATTTCAAAATGAGACATTTCACGAAAAAGTAAAGGGTGTCTAAGGATAGAGAAGTGTGTGTGAAATCTGACTATTTTGTATGCAAGTATTTGTAAGTTTCCGCAACGTCGCCACTAGGTGTCGCTACTGACTGCTTCCGGGTTAATAGAAATCACAAAGTGTAGCGCCATCTAGGGAGATGTGATGTTTTTAGATGTATTCAAAACTATCTACATCATTTAGAATTTTTCAAAACTGTGGAATTTAAATTTTAATAATACTACTCTCAATTTAAAGTATGTTTCAGTGCATAAATTAAAAAATGGTAACTAATATGTACATACATCCCTACAACAAATATCGATTTACTACAGTTGACCTACCAGTTTTAAATGAATAAACATGTTATATGTTTATACCTACGTTCAATAACGTGTTACGAGAATTAAGTATGTTTGTAAGTTGTATTTAATAATATTGTAAATATTACATATTATGTTCCTTTTGCAATAAACTTTCTAAAATGTATGAAAATAATTTTCGTTTTCTCACACTTCCGGTCCCCTCAAATGAATCAGAAACAAGTTTAACAAAATGCCGTAAAAACATAAGTAAAGACCAGCCAACTTACCTGTAAAAAATATATTATAGTTAAAAAATCTAACACGTGCACTCGTTTTATAGGAATTAAAAAGAAAATAAAACTGTAGGTATTTAATTAATTAACGAGAAATTAATATCATTTTGGTAAAAGCGTGGGGTTGCTCGATACCAATTGTTAGAATTTCTTTACTAGTTCTACCTTAGATTCCGAAATGCCGAGTTAGCGTAAAATTGTAATGTAAAAATGATTTTTTTTAATAAATAAAGCACCCCACGCTTTTACCAAAATGACATTAATATCTCGTTAATTAATTAAATACCTAGGTATAGAATTATTTTTTACTTTTTAGTTCGTGTAAAGCGTGTTTTTTAATTTTTTTTAAATATAATTTATTTTTTTATTTTTAGGGTTTCGTATCTCAGAAGAAGAAACCCTTATAGGATCACTCGTGTGTCTGTCCGTCCGTATGTCATAGGCGATTTACTCAGAACATATTGGACCGATGAAGTTGAAAATTGGTACAAATATCAATATCTGTGACCCAAAGACAGAGGTGCAATGTAAATATATAAATATGGAATATGGGGGCCACTTTCGGGGGGCCAAATAAGAAAAATAAAATTAAAATTCCAAATATGGCGTGTGACATATCAAATGAAAGCGCATAGTGTGATGATCTTAAATGTATTTCTATAATATCTTTAAGAATTATTTTGAAAAAATTGTGCTCAATAGTATGACCGATTCGCATGTCATCAAAACCTCTAGGGTACTTCCCGAAGTCCTAAAAATCTGAATTTTGGTATGGTTATTTAAGTTACTAATCTTAAAGTTAAACTTTAAAGATACATCACCGAACTGGATGGTTACTCCCCAACTTATTACAGCTCCTTAGTTTGGAAACGCCTACAGATTCTACACAGGTAAGCAGCTACAAAAATAGACGGTAGTTATTTTCAGACAGCATTTACAGGCGCCATGCGAGGTGGTTTTAAATTTTCAGGATGTCTCTATCCTTTTACAATTTTCGAGTCTCAATTCACATCTGCACAGAGAGCAGGGAAGGGTCGACGCGGATCCACGCTGTCCTGAGCCTACTCTTCAGACAATCAAAATGTGGGGCAGCAAAGGAAGCAAGTCTTAGCTTCTTTGGGTTTAGCAAAAATTACTCCAACAATTCAATACAATAAAAAAGCTTTGATTGAAATACTAACAAAAAACTTCGTAATTCGTAATTACTTTTTCACTTCTCATGCTCTGGGTATAGCCAGCATAAAATCAAATTTTATGTTCTAGAGCATAAAGTAAAATCTTCGCCTAAATCTCAGACTCTGACAAAGGTCGTCAGGTAAACAGCCACATACATACACCTATGCTAAGTGTCACTGCCGGCGGCCAGAGCCGGCTGCGGAGGCACGTCCAAAAATAATGGCGGGAAGTCCTTATTTTTTCTCGATAATTTCAATTTGCAATTATTTCATAATATTTACTTTTTTTGCAATATTTCTGTTTAATTTCCTCACAATCGAAGTGAAAAGCAGAGTGTATAACTCGTACATAAAACCCATTTTACCCTCGACATGACTGTCCACCCTCGCCTGCGGCTCGGGTGCATATATACGTCTCGGGTACAATGGTGCGTTTTATGCCCTTGTTGTACAATCTACTTTATTGTACTCTACAAAACAGATATACAGAAAATACATGAAAGAATAACAATGCAAAGGCAAGGTCTACAAAAAAAGTAATTTTGTAATTTCTTTATTGTACTCACATGACAGTAAAGATAGCTTAAGATAGAACAAATATGTACAACGGCGAGCTTAGTACTATAACATGTCTTCTATTCCCGTTTGAGGTTAGGCCTGCGCGGGCGCCGGCGCGGCGGCTCGCAGCGATCGCTCCAGGTTCTTCAGTGAAGGCGTGATACTGCTGCCTAGGTCCTCTACTACCGATGACAGGTACACTGGAAATTAAGTGACGTAATTAAGACGGCGCCCTAGGCAAACACAGCCTTTGGCAAAACACAAATCGCTCGGAATGATGAGTGTTTATTGCTGTACGTTTTTTCACTAGCTTGTTTATCACGGGTGTCAGTGTGACTTCACTTTCCCATAAACGTTATTTCCAAAATCTGTCTGTCACAATGTTTTATTTTACAATTTCGCACCGCATCTGGATTTGTGTTCTTGTTATTTATCTAATCATTATAAAAACGGCACAATATGTTCCTCAGTTAGACTTGCTTAGTTTGGCTTTAACCTTTTTTTAATTTAATTCCCTCTAAAAATAACTTCAGGATGAAATTCTAAGTTCTGATTGCCTAGGCCCCGCCCTAGATACATGCTTTTATTCCATAGATGAATTCCTCTGAGATATCTCAGTATAAACTATTACAGATCCAGTTAAGAGTATTTATTGGAAAGCCTGCCTAATATTGTATTATTCATGTTATCATATATCTGCGCCAGGCCTCCGTCACTAAATGTACTCGCGCGCTATAATTACCTACCGCCCGCCCGAGCTCTCGGTCAGCCCGGCTATGGCCCGGCGCCCAAGTCAGTATGGTTGTCGCAAGCCAAGCGCACGCACGTTTTGAACTGTGTTCGTATCGTGCGAGTATCTGCGATGCGAGGCAGCCCTGCGATTAGTGTGAGATCGCGCGGTGCGAGGCGATCACAACTGTACGCTTGAGCATTTAGGCACATTTTAGCATGCAGCGGTTGCTGATGCGACGGAGTAGGCTATTATAGCAGTAGGTATTGGAAATTTCCTACTGAGTGAAGTATCTGTTACGTAGTAACTATTTAGTAATCTGTGCCTGCGCGTGCGCGCCCTTTAGTCGTCTTTTCACTCACCGATATCTGTGAGGCAACGCTTGGTGCCCAGCGCGTCCATGTCCTTAACCGTCATTATCTTCTCGGCGTACGCTTCGCATGTGTTGTTGCACACCTGCACAACCACAGACACTATGACATTATACTAATACAGATAGACCACCTATAGAGCACAATATTTCGTCGGCGTAAACTGAGATGCTACGGAAGCTTCTTTAGTTCGAGGTCATTATCGCGGGTTCCTCTTCAACCAATTTAAAAATATTTAAAGTAATTTGAATAAGGACCTTGGTATACGAACCTGCGTAAACACTGTATTAATCCGATTAACAGTCTAAGGCCCGGTTTCCTGGGCGCTGATTAAAGTTAACAGGTTGGTTAAATAAGCTTCAACCAATCACGGGCCGCTATTATTCAAAATGACGGCACGTGATTGGCCGAAACTGATTTAACCAACCTGTTAACTTAATCAGCGCCCAGGAAACCGAGTATAAATGCTTTGAACTAGTTCTCAAATTTAAATATTTTTTAGGGTTCAGTACCCAAAGGGTGCCAAACAGGACCCTATTACTGAGACTTCGCTGTCTGTCCGTCCGTCCGTCCGTCTGTCTGTCACCAGGCTGTATCTCATGAACCGTGGTAGCTAGACAGTTGAAATTTTCACAGATGATGTATTTCTGTTGCCGCTATAACAACAAATACTAAAAATCAAAAGAAATTTAATATTAAGGGGGCGGTTTTTTATAGATAATGGTACGGAACCCTTCGTGCGCGAGTCCGACTCGCACTTGGCCGGTTATTGTATTACGTTTGTATGGGAAATTCACGCGGTCGCCGGTCTCTTAAGCTTTTATTACATACTATTAAGGGTTGTAACAGGTCGCAGGTGAAATTTAACGAATCTGTCATCAACACGGACCTTCCATTCCTCGTGTCATCGAGCGTTAGTTCCATCTGTCACCGCGAGTCAAGAGATCGTTGGAAAGCTGTACAGTGTAAGAGCAGAGCATAGCAGCTATCTGTAGCGCGGACAAAGCGGAAACTACTGACGCCACTGTGAAGCTGTCAGTTGTTGTAAGTGTATGCTGTCCGGTTGGCGTAGATGGTGGCGCCTCGCTCCATTCTACAGATATGATGGCGGCACTGTAGGTAGGTACCCACCTCTGTCAGAAACTGCCATGGAGCTTGTTTCTCTGAGAGATGCATCTCAAGATGCTGCGGTAGTGTCATGAGGTACTGCCCGATCTGTAATCATATACGCTGCAGTTGAGTTAAATGAATTAAAAAAAAAATGTAGCCAATTAATGTCCCCGCCGAGAGGGCTACTAGTGTTGCCGCTCGATAGCCTATCGATAGTTAAAGAAAACACGATAATATCGATAGTCAAGCTATTCTATCGATTCCATTGATATTATCGATGTCTCTTGTACTGCAATACTATCGGAAACAGCAATACTATCGATGGTATCGATAGTTTCGATCGCTGCCAACCAATGAACTATCGATACTATGGATACTATCGATAGTTTTTTCGATATTAAAGAGCAATACTATCGATACTATCGATAGTCTTTTCGATATTGAAGAGCAATACTATCGATAGTATCGATACTATCGATAATAATGTTGTTTACCGATAGTATTACACTGGACGTCGATACTATCGATTGTCCTATCGATCGTGCAGATGATTTTAGCGTTCGACAATCGACTGCAAAACTATCGTTTTTTCCGCAACACTAGCCTTTACTCGAGCGTAAGATTGAGCCATACTCCACCACGCTGGCTCAGTGCGGGTTGATGGAGGGTGTCGGGCTGGTGTCCTACCTGACTGTCAGGTGTTATCAACCTGCCCTATTGGGGCCTCTGACAGCTTTACGACTACTACCGCGAGTAGCGATACTATTTTATTTTATTTTATTTTATTGGTTAAGGTCCGCCAACGGACAATACATATTTACTTAATAGTTACATTTTGAACTAATTGTAGATGCTTGTCCACTTATAGGCAAACACAGCATGCATCAAATTACATTTCATTATATAACAAATATTGAGTAAAATAGTTATTTAGTTAATTAATTACAATTTTTATTTGTTTGTTTATTTAATTTAAGTTAAGTTTGAATTGATATTAATATACATCACTAAATGAATTTCAGTTTTGATTTACATAATAATTTAATTAATTAATTAATTAATTACTACTACCGCGAGTAGCGATAGTAGCCGGGAAAAGCAATGAAATGAAATTTGTTCATTAACAGATAACATGGTTTACACAGGTTCTACTCACTAAAATAAGGAGATACTCAATTAGGAACATTTTTCGTAAAATAGGAGGGACCAGTGACAACCGAACTAGTGAAAACACTGTATCTCGGTTGTCAAATGGTGCTCATAAATTAAATATAAATATATTAAATGTCACATAGAAACGGACACCCATCCAGGAATTTGAAAAGATACTGGCGGACTGGCTAACAACTGTTTTTTAACCGACTTCCCAAAGGAGGAGGTTTACAATTCGTCCGGATATTTGATTTTTTTTTTTTTTTTTTTATGTATGTTCCCCGATAGCGCCTAGACGGATGGACCGATTTGGAAAATTATTTTTTTGTTTGAAAGGGGTTTACCTTCCCATTGGTCCCATTGACACCAGGTCAGGATCTGATGATGGAATCCTGGAGAAATCGAGGGAACTCTTCAAATATTATAGGCAGACCTATAGTGATTTTTGTGTTTTTCATAATAACTCGTGCAAATGCACATGGTAAGCATAATATTGTGATGCGGAACTGCTCATGAAGACCACATATGGCCACCAGATCTGCTCAATACTAGGTACAAATACAATGCGTGGCTGACGGGCAGGCAACGCATAGCCTAAGCCGGTGGACCTAGAGCCATGAAACTTTGTACAGGGGTTCCTTAGTAGCGTGGGGTAGCACTGAGATGGGATTTGACAAAATTAATTCACCAAGGGGGGGAGGGGGGGGGAGGGGGGGGGGGGGGGGGGGGGGTTACAGTTTCTATTAAACTCAATCTAATCAAATAGGGTTTGTGGAAGTCGGTTTTTTCTAAAGTTTACTTTTTGTTTCAATTATAACAAACAAACAAACAGTGAAATTTAAATTTAAATCTGTTAACTGACACACACTCACAGGGCAGGACACAACCTTCGCGTTTGCCTTCAACTGGTCACTGTGAAACTTGGCTTGATAATTGGAAACAATTTAATTGGTTACGGCGCGTGGTTAGGCCATCGGACAGTGATGACTTTACTGCATTCTTATCACGAATAGACTATAGTCAGATTCTGGGCCTTACGGGGATAAATAAAGGAGAACTCACTGATATAGAACTTAGATGTCAATAAGCCCACCTCTGTAATATATTCCTGTGGTGACAGCGCGTAGTCAGGCAGATCTGTTTGATAGGGCGTCGTTATCACTCCACACTGGCAGTGACGGGATCGTGTCTGCAACAATCGATACATATTACTGACTTTGAAACATGTCTGGCTAATAGAATGACGACAGCTCGTAAGGAAGATAATTGAAACAAAAAGTAAACTTTAGAAAAAACCGACTTTCACAAACCCTTTTGATTAGATTGAGTTACAAACTGTAACCCCTTACCCCCCCCCCCCCCCCCACCCCCCCCACCCCCCCCCCCCCCCCCCCCCCCCCCCCTTGGGGAATTAATTTTGTCAAATCCCATCTCAGTGCTACCCCACGCTACTAAGGAACCCCTGTACAAAGTTTCATGGCTCTAGGTCCACCGGTTTAGGCTATGCGTCGCCTGCCCGTCAGCCACGCATTGTATTTGTACCTAGTATTGAGCAGATCTGGTGGCCATATGTGGTCTTCATCAGCAGTTCCGCATCACAATATTATGCTTACCATGTACATCTGCACGAGTTATTATAAAAAAACACAAAAATCACTATAGGTCTGCCTATAATATTTGAAGAGTTCTCTGGATTTCTCCAGAATCCCATCATCAGATCCTGGCCTGGTGTCAATAATGGGAAGGTAAACCCTTTCAAACAAAAAATAATTTTCCAAATCGGTCCATCCGTTTAGGCGCTATCGGGGCACATATATAAAAAAAAACATCTGGACGAATTGTAAACCTCCTCCTTTGGGAAGTCGGTTAAAAATAGCTATAACCATGTAGACATAAGGCGGTTGTGAGAGAGTCGTCAGAGTCGACACACCACTTGCAGAAAACGCGCTCAAATGTGTTCTCTTAATAAACAATAAGAGACATTATGTTAAGACGGCGCCCTAGGCAAAAACAGCCTTTAGCGAAACACAAATCGCTCGGAATGATGAGTGATATTGCTGTGCGTTTTTTCACTAGCTTGTTTATCACGTGTGTCAGCGTGACTTCGCTTTCCCATGAACGTAATTTTATTAATTTTGCTCGATAGAAAAGTCTCCTCAGAAAATCTGTCTGTCACAATATTTTATTTTACAATTTCGCACCGCATCTGGATTTGTGTTCTTGTTATTTATCTAATCATTATAAAAATGGCACAGTATGTTCTTCATTCATTAAAGGGCATATTGAAGATATGAATGAGAGCTGCATAGCTGTTGAACAATTGACACAGAAAAAGGAAACGAACTTCAATTCCTTCAAAATAACTGTTCTAAGCAGCAAGGTTGAGCATTTTCTGAGTGGAAATTTCTGGAAGAAGGGTCTTGTTTACCGCCGTTATCGTGAGCGCTCAAGCTCTGCCGCTGCATCAAAAAAGATCAATGGATAGTACGACCACAACTAGAATAGTTATGACCACTTTTAATTGCCAATCAATTAAAAGATCTGTACACCACATAAGGGAACTCTGTAAGCAGTCTGACATCATTGCGCTTCAGGAGACTTGGCTGCTACCTCATGACCTGAATTTTGTGAACGAGGTTGACGATGATTTTGGGTGCGTTGCGAAGTCTTCGATCGATACATCTGTTGGAGTGTTGCGGGGGCGTCCGTATGGTGGCGTTGCGTTATTGTGGCGGAAATCGTTATTCTCCAGTGTGACCGTCATTGACTGTGAAAGTGATAGACTGGCCGCAATCCGAATTGAAATAGGTCAACATAAGTTTCTCGTGTTGAACGTGTATATGCCATGTGAGTGTTCAGATAACCTACCTGAATTTACGGACACCCTAGCGCGGTTGTATGCAATAATAGATGACAGTGGTGTGGAAGCGGCTTATGTGTTAGGCGACTTCAATGCGGACCCGGGTAGGAGTTTCGGAGCGGAAATGTCGTATTTTTGTTCGGAACAACAAATTACGTGTGCGGACATAGACATCCTTGGTGTGGACTCAGATACATATACGTGCCTGAGTGCAGCCCACGGTACGACTAGCTGGTTGGATCATTGCCTGGTTACACAAGCGGCGCGTAGCACGATAGCATCTGCTGAGGTGAATTATGATGTAAAGTGGTCAGACCACTTGCCATTAACTATTGTATGTATTCTACAGGGACTTATATTGACTATGCCGTGTTATTCAGACAAAAACGTAATTAATAATGTAAAGTGGGGCAATCGTGGCTTCGAACAGATTGAACAATATTGTAATGACTGTGATATTAACTTGGAAAAAGTTACCTATAAGACTGATTGTACTGACTGTGATATTTTTAACTGTACACAACATTTATATTTAATTGATGAATTTTATTTTAAAATAACGTCCATATTACAAAACGCGGCAATCACTTCGTCTGTGTCTCAGGGTGGCGCCAGAAGTAAGGCTAGGAGGGTCCTAGGGTGGAACTATCACGTGCAGAGCAGTCATCAAAGCGCAAGATACTGGTACCGAATCTGGATAGATTGTGGTAGACCTAGCATGGGTGTTACCTACGAAAACATGTGTGCGACGCGCAAAGTATTTAAAAACAAATTAAAGTGGTGTCAGGAAAACGAAGAAAATATAAAGTTGGATATTCTGGCTATTAGCAGAAAATCTAAAAACTTTCCTAAATTTTGGAATGCCACAAAGAAACTGAACTATAAGTCTAGTGTGCCTGTAAGCGTAGAAGGGTGTCAAGACCCTAAGGATATCTCCGAATTGTTTGCTCGACATTTTAAAGTTGAGCCACCGCCGCCGCCGCCGCCGCCGCCGGCCGC
This sequence comes from Argyresthia albistria, assembly GCA_963457715.1. Classification (NCBI taxonomy): domain Eukaryota; kingdom Metazoa; phylum Arthropoda; class Insecta; order Lepidoptera; family Argyresthiidae; genus Argyresthia; species Argyresthia albistria. The sequence goes on from OY735282.1 coordinate 4,369,510, forward strand.
CAGCGCTGATGGTGCTGACGTCGATGGTGGTGGGGCGGGGGTGGGGATGAACCTCGATGACGATGTCGGGCGCACGGTTCTGGCGGCTTCTGGCGAGCCAAACATTGCTGCGACTGACAGGAGTGACGTCGTTACCTTTACGGCGAAGGATGTAGCTCAGGTTGTCAGGCGAATGGTTCGCGGGAAGTCGCCGGGATTTGATGGGCTCAGTATTGAGCATATCCTTTTTGCAGGGGATAAAATTTATAGTTTGCTGGCTGCTCTGTTTAGTGCCTGTTTAAACCACGGTTACCTTCCTAAAGATCTTATGAAAACGGTAGTAGTTCCTGTCCCCAAAAATAAAACCGGTGATATGTCGTTGCTGAGCAATTATAGGCCTATTTCATTAGGTACCATCGTGGGTAAGGTGTTTGAACGGCTGTTGCAGCCTGCACTGGCCAGCAAGTTAGGTATAGACGACGCACAGTTTGGTTTCCGTCCTGGTCTTTCGACGGATTCAGCTATCTTCACTTTAAAGCACACGGTCAATTACTACACTGCCCGGGAAACATCTGTGTACGCTTGTTTTTTGGATTTAAGCAGAGCTTTCGACCTGGTAAATTATAATTTACTATGGGAGAAACTCCAGCGAGCCAGAATAAACCCGAGGGTAGTGAATCTGTTGAGGTACTGGTACGGGAACCAGACTAACGCCGTGAGATGGGGCGACACCACATCTAATGAGTATATGTTAGAATGTGGAGTGCGTCAAGGTGGGCTCACCTCCCCCGATCTATTCAACTTGTATATAAATGACTTGATCGTCTGTCTGAGGGGCACCAGGGTCGGCTGTCATATTGGTAATGTGTGCATTAACAATCTGAGTTATGCAGACGACATGGTGCTCCTCAGTCCTTCGATTGAGGGTCTACGGCGTCTTTTAGCCCTATGTGCTCGCTATGCCGAAGTGCATGGGCTAAAATATAATGCTAAAAAGACTGAGCTGATGGTGTTTAGATCGGGGAAGGGCCCAGAGAGGATTCCTCCTCTGTTGCTGGATGGCTCGCCGGTGCGGGTTGTACAGCGGTTCAAATACCTCGGGCATATCCTTACTGGGGACATGCGTGATGATGTTGATATTGAGCGTGAACGTCGGGCTCTTGCCGTCCGCTGCAATATGATTGCACGAAGATTTGCTCGTTGTACTGATGAAGTTAAAATTACTCTTTTCAAAGCATACTGCCAGAGCTTCTATACCAGTCAGCTCTGGCTAGACTACACTAAACGCGCCTATAATACCTTGCGGATTCAGTACAACGACGCATTTCGTATACTGATGCGACATCCACGGTATTGCAGTGCGTCGGCAATGTTTGCGGGCGCCAGGGTCCCGGACTTTCACGCCATTATCAGGTCACGCATCGCGTCATTCTGGGACCGTCTTCGTGCCTCAGACAACGGCATCTTATCGACTATTATGGAGAGCACCAGTGGGCCTTTTTTCCGACATTGGAACTCTGTGCACCACTCTGCGAACACGAAGTGATATAATTTTATTGTAATTTTATTTTTATTTTAATTTTATTGTAATTATTAATGCAAATGTGTGACTATTATTATTATTATTTTGTAAATTATGGGTAACAACAATGGCCTGACAAATAAACAATTCATTCATTCATTCTTCAGTTAGACTTGCTTAGCTTGGCTTTAACCTTTTTTAATTTACCCAAAAAAATAGTTAAGGATGAAATTCTAAGTTCTGATTGCCTAGGGCCCGCCCTTAAGTCTACCTTGCTTGTTGTAGGAACTCACCCAACTGCCGCATGACGGGCTCCCTCAGTATATTGACAGCGAGCGACTGCAGCGCGCCCCCCGCGCGCCGCAGCCCCGCCCCCGCCGCGGAGGTCGGGGGGGAGGGCGCGGGGGGGAGGTAGTCTTCTACCGCGTGCAGGGGGGAGGGGGGAGACGCTGGAAGATACATTTACGACATTCATTTGCATGAATAACTTTTTTGGGAGAAAATAAATATGTTTTTATTTCATATTTTCATTTAGTTAATCCCTTAACGGCTTTAGAACTGTTGAACCTCAGAATCAAACAAACTTGGCGCGAACTGTAGAAAGTTGTTATTTCCACCGGGAATGCGGAAGGCCCCCTGTCGTGGGTGTTGACTAAAATCTACTAGTGCCTACTCCAAAGTCCACGGGCCAGTTTTCAACCTACTCACATCGAGATAATTGAAACAAAAAGAAAACTTTAGAAAAAACCGACTTCCACAAACCCTATTTGATTAGATTGAGTTTAATACAAACTGTAACCCCTTATCCCCCCCCACTTGGGGAGTTAATTTCATTAAATCCCATCTCAGTGCTAACCCACGCTACTAAGGAACCTCTGTAAAAAATTTCATGGCTCTAGGTCCACCGGTTTAGGCTATGCGTTGCCCTTCAGCCACGCATAGTAGATTGTGTTTGTACCTAGTATTGAGCAGTTCTGGTGGCCATGTGTGGTCTTCATCATCAGTTCCGCATCACAATATTATGCTTACCATGTGCATTTGTACGAGTTATTATGAAAAACACAAAAATCACTATAGGTCTGCATATAATATTTGAAGAGTTCCCTCGATTTCTCCAGGATCCCATCATCAGATCCTGACCTGGTGTCAATGGGACCAATGGGAAGGTAAACCCTGACACTAAGCATTAGCAGAGCGTATTTGAATCATCGCTGAGGCACCCAATACCAGGTGTAAATTAATTAACGCAAAATGAGAAACTACTTTGTTAGGTACATCATTCTGAGCAACTTTCATTATGAAACCGATTTGATCAGAGCAACTTTATGTTTCACTTCCCAGTACATTTTGTCCTCAGCGGGTCAGCTAATTTGTATAGAGAATTGAAAAATAAAGTTGCTTTGATCAAATCGGTTTGACAGAGATATTTGCTCAGAATGATGTCCCCAACAAAGTAGTTTCTCATTTGCGGATTTTAAATATACTACCACTTGTTTTCATTTTTATACAGTATGAGTACCTACCATACAGAATAATTGCTCACCACACTGTAAAGTTTCATCTGTCTAACCTAAGTTAGGTTAAGATTTTTAATTATTACTTAAATCTACTTTATTATATGCAAGTCATCTGTGAATATTATTATTTTTGGTTGAGCCCACGACACAGGGAGACCTAGTGTGGGACTAGTACAGCTTATGTCTGGCATAGCCGTTGTGTAAAATAAAGATTTCCATTTTCATTTTTAGGGTTCCGTACCCGAAGGGTGCCAAACGAGACCCTATTACTGAGACTTCGCTGTCTGTCCGTCCGTCCGTCCGTCCATCCGTCCGTCTGTCTGTCACCAGGCTGTATCTCATGAACCGTGTTAGCTAGACAGTTGAAATTTTCACAGATGATGTATTTCTGTTGCCGCTATAACAAAAAATACTAAAAATCAAAAGAAATTCAATATTTAGGGAGGCTCCCATACAACAAACGTGATTTTGTTGCTCATTTTTGTCGATATTGATAATGGTAGCAGGTAGACGCTTAAAATGTTCACAATATATTGAGTATATTATTTACTTAAAAAATAAATAATTAAATTAATATTTAGGGGAGGCTCCCATACATTATCTTTTTGCGGTTTTTTTATAGATACGGAACCCTTCGTGCGCGAGTCCGACTCGCACTTGGCCGGTTATTTCATTTTCACTGTGCGTTAATTAATATTATACCCTGTTATTACCCTGTATAAGTGTTATTTATGTGAACAAACCCACCTGGCGCCCGATCCTCATCCCCAACGTCCGCCATCACCGCCGCCAGTATATCGAGCAGCGAGCCGACCGCCGTGCCGAGCGCCACCGCAGCCGGGAAGCTCGCGCTCAGCACACCGAGCGGCGACGGGCTCGCGTGGAAGGACGCCTCGATGCGCCGCGTCTGCGCCGATATGTCCGTGGATAGGGTTGAGGCTAGGTTCTGTAAAAAAAAAAATAAGTCGCCTTCAAATGAACTCAAAAGTAAGAAATAACGAAATTTTAACAACACTCACCAATTGAAATGTAGGTAAAAGACTAATTTGGTGTCGTTCGGCTGGAATGAGCTTCCTTGCACTATTAGAGACAGTCCCACACTTTTCTCTTTCAAGAAACGTATTAAAGAGCACTACCTCTCTCTTTCGTAAACGTTCTTATATGTATATATTTATTATATGTAAAGTGTATGTAGTATATCAGTATGTATAAGTAGTAGTAGTTCTTCTGTATTTAGTATTTGTTCGTTTATATTTTATTTAAACTTGTTATTGTGCACTGCCTACCCTTTCATTATACATTTTCCTTTCACGCCTGGTTTGCTGGAAGAAATCTCTTTTAGAGATAAGTTCGCCTTTGTACATGTGCTTTCTATTAATGTAATCGTATAAATTATTGTGTGCAATAAAGAATTGTGAATTGTGAAAATCCTAGAAGACCCTTCTAGAAGCAGTAACCTACCTGCACGCGGGAACTTTCTAGAAGGGCGAGCGGGAACGTCCTAGAAGGTCCTTCTAGAAGCAGTAACCTACCACCACAGTGGGCACATAGTACGCTAGCGCGGCGCGGCCGGAAATCTTCGCGAGCGGGAACTTTCTAGAAGGGCGAGCGGGAACGTCCTAGAAGGTCCTTCTAGAAGCAGTAACCTACCTCCACAGTGGGCACATAGTAGGCTAGCGCGGCGCGGCCGGCAATCTTCGCGAGCGGGAACTTTCTAGAAGGGCGAGCGGGAACGTCCTAGAAGGTCCTTCTAGAAGCAGTAACCTACCTCCACAGTGGGCACATAGTACGCTAGCGCGGCGCGTCCGGCAATCTTCGCGTGCGGGAACTTTCTAGAAGGGCGAGCGAGAACGTCCTAGAAGGTCCTTCTAGAAGCAGTAACCTACCTCCACAGTGGGCACATAGTACGCTAGCGCGGCGCGTCCGGCAATCTTCGCGAGCGGGAACTTTCTAGAAGGGCGAGCGAGAACGTCCTAGAAGGTCCTTCTAGAAGCAGTAACCTACCTCCACAGTGGGCACATAGTACGCTAGCGCGGCGCGTCCGGCAATCTTCGCGAGCGGGAACTTTCTAGAAGGGCGAGCGAGAACGTCCTAGAAGGTCCTTCTAGAAGCAGTAACCTACCTCCACAGTGGGCACATAGTACGCTAGCGCGGCGCGTCCGGCAATCTTCGCGAGCGGGAACTTTCTAGAAGGGCGAGCGAGAACGTCCTAGAAGGTCCTTCTAGAAGCAGTAACCTACCTCCACAGTGGGCACATAGTACGCTAGCGCGGCGCGTCCGGCAATCTTCAGCGCGCTCGCCAGCCCGGCTCGCAGCCAACGCTCGCTACGCTCCACTACGCTCTGCAGCGAGCGGGAACACTCTAGAAGGTCCTCCTGGAATGTGAATAGTGGCTGTGGAATCACGAGTGTAGAGAGGGCATCTAAAACGCTTATTATAAATACAGGGTTTATTGGGCGATAGACTTTGGCGAGTAACTGACACGAGTGATTTTTCATAGCGGCCTACTGCTGTTTACATGATATTTGGTAATCGTGACATTGATGTTTATGTCACCGTTAAAGTACGAAATCTGCCATTCTGTAAGTCGACTTACCAGTACACTGTAGAATGGCGGGATTTCATTCTTTGCCGCTAACATAGTTTCATCAACTCCGCGGACTATATTAACGGACATTTGTCCGGACAGAAGATGTCACGTTCCATGTCCTTTCCTTTACGGGACAGGATTTGCGCACATCTATGTATTACCAATGACATTGACAGGAGAAGAACCAATCTGCACAAGCGCCGCCACCTGTAATTAGCTTTCACCGGCTAACCCTATTGGATTCCGGTTTTAGTAGAATACCAAATATCTCGTATTAAAGTTTGTGCCAGGCTTGTCGTACGCTTGTGAACTTAGTAGCTGGACTTGTTCTTTCATCGTGATGTCTATTCACCTGGTCTCTCCGCTCTTTCATCAAGTGCGAGTTGAACACCTGTGTCTGCAGCTCCGTGTACTGCGGCAGGAGGGCCCGCAGCGGCGCCCACACCGCGCGCCCCAGCTCGCGCAGTGCGGGCGGCGGGACCGATTCTGGTGAAATTATTCAACAGATGCTAATCAGGCCAGCAAGGTACGAATAACAAGGCGTCACGCCTCACCACATACGGGGTATGGGCACAATGGTAAAGAGATATTACACAGTAGATAGATAGTACATTCCTTCTCTGTATCTTTTTGTGTTTTAGGGTTCCGTACCCAAAGGGTGCCAAACGGGACCCTATTACTGAGACTTCAATGTCTGTCCGTCCGTCCGTCCGTCCGTCCGTCCGTCTGTTTGTCACCAGGCTGTATCTCATGAACCGTGGTAGCTAGACAGTTGAAATTTTCACAGATGATGTATTTCTGTTGCCGCTATAACAACAAATACTAAAAATCAAAAGAAATTTAATATTAAGGGGGGATCCCATACAACAAACGTGATTTTTCTGCTCATTTTTGCTAAATATTGATAATGGTAGCTGGTAGACGCTTAAAATATTCACAATATATTGAGTATATTATTTACTTAAAAAATAAATAATTAAATTAAATTTAAATTATTTTTTAGGGGGGGCTCCCATACAAAATAATTATTTTTTTGCGGTTTTTATAGATAATGGTACGGAACCCTTCGTGCGCGAGTGCGCGAGTCCGACTCGCACTTGGCCGGATTTTCTTTTATGTGCAATAAATATATACGAAAAATATATATGAGATATTCAATACCCCATTTAAGTGTGACAGGGAGCTAACTATTATTTAGTATAATTAGGTTTCCGTACCCGAAGGGTGCCAAACGGGACCCTATCTATTACCACAGGGTGCTCTAAGGTAAACCTCCGTAAAAAAGAGTAAATACAAAACCAAGGAGTAGGACGCGTCATTTCAGCTTAGACAAGCTCTACAGTTTCTATGAAATATAACAATTTTTTATTTATTTATTTATTTATTATACATACATACCATATGCCAACTAGCGGGTTAAGCAGAGACTACTGGCCTCCACTTGCTAAGCACCCGGCATCCATCTCTCGATTCCTCGTCATTCGTATAATATATTGTATATATTTATTGCACATAAAAGACAAAACACAGAAAATACAGAGAATTAATTTACAAAGGCAAGCTTATCTCTAAAATGAGATCTCTTCCAGTAAAGATTTGCGCCACCTAGAAGTATGTTAACTAAAACCATTAGTACAAATCATACTTCTCACGCCATATCTTTTACGAAGGGTTACTAATTCTAATTTGTATGGGATGAGCACCCTGTGACGTAACACACAAAGAGACTGACCCAGTAAGTAATCAATTCACGGTTCTTGTGTTGGGAATGACTCGCAACTTCTCTTAGGATTCTAGCGTACAGATAAGGTAAAGGTAAGCCTTCCGTATACTGCTGCGTTTGCCACGTCACTGCAGTGCCTCGGGCGTGTTCGCCGGCGCCAGGGTCCCTGACTACTTCGCAGTCATCAGGTCACGGATAGCCTCGTTCTGGGAGAGAGTAAGAGCTGCGAGTAACGAGCTCATCAAAGTTCTTTATGAGAACCCATATGAGAGTGAGGTCGTTAAACACTGGCTCCGCGTGCACCAGGAGAGCAATAGAAAGTAATATAATATTGTATTATTATTACTTTTTGAATCTCCTTTCTTAAAATTGTTATTTTTCGATGTATAATTTTTATGTCTACTTTTTGTCTACTTTTATTTTATTTTTAATGCCTGATATAAACAAAAATTATTATTAAACATTTTTACTTTTCTTAAATATTAACAAATAAGGGTATGTTATGTGTGAGGGTGTCTGTGTGTGTGCGTGTGTCAGGGTGTGTGTGTGTGTGTGTGTTTTGAATAATTGTATGCATGAATGTATGTACCTCTGTTCTGCCTGGGTGCTTCGAGCAGAGTCGTGAAGGTAGCCACAAACTGGTCCAGTTCCGTTCTCACGTCGATGAGGAACTCGATCCCTTCTTGCGGAGTGCTGCATAGCTTGATGTTCGCTGTCAACACCTGGAGATGTGAAATAATGGTCAGGTTCGGGTAACAGGAAAACAATCAGGGCCCGTATTCTACTGTACACAAGCATGCCACAAGCCTGGCACAAACTTGAATACGACGCATTTGGTATTCTACTAAATCTCACAAGCGCCAGCGAGACGCCGGCGGCGTTGGAACGGCGCCAGCGGACAGTAGAATACGAAGTGTTTTATGCTGTGTGTGTGTGTGCGCTGATGCAAATAAATAGATAAAATACAAATACAAATACAAATACAAGTAGGCGTCACGCCGGCGTCTCACTGGCGCTTGTGAGATTTAGTAGAATACCAAATGCGTCGTATTCAAGTTTGTGCCAGGCTTGTGGTATGCTTGTGTACAGTAGAATTCGGGCCCAGGCAGGTTGCACAGGACCGGGCTGAATAGCTTATCATAAGTAAATGATTCTTTATCTTTATTTTATCATAATTAGGCGTAAAAACAGGCCCCGTTAAAATACAAAAAAATACCGGCCAACTGCGAGTCGGACTCGCGCACGAAGGGTTCCGTACCATTATCTATTAAAGGGCGTTTTTTTTTTCATTGTACCTGCACTTTTTGACGTGTCCCATCGCTATTCCAAGATTTTTTAACGGTTTTGAAAAACTTTATATAAGAGAAATATTATTTCGTAGCTAATTAAGATGCCAGGCAACTTCAAAAAACGTTCGAATCTAAACAAAAGCCAGTCATTTTAATTTAATTAATTATTAAAGTTGACAATATTTTGACCATGTCCCACGCCCAACGAGCATAGAAAAAAGCCTAGAAAATTCATTTTGTTGTCACACCATAGCAATGTTTTATTTGCAAAACGTAGAGAATAGTATAGTCTTATCTATTCTTCCAAGTTATAAGCGAATATCAACTTTAAAAGCTTAAATTTAAGACTTTGTTTAGAAAACCAAAATTGGTAACCCGTGGAAAATTACACTGAGTGACGATGATATTTTTATCATATTGCTGAATAATTACTACCGACACTGTTATATTATTTTACCCTAGCAACCCTAAGTGTTGTACCAACGGCCATCTTTTGTTTTGACTAGTGTCAGCAGCGACCGGCTTGTGTAAACACGTTTTCTTAGAAGGGCGGTTAGATGCGTTAATTAAGAAGCTCCACTGACTTACGGCAATTTTGAGGTATGTATTAAGATTATCGTAACTCTCATTACTTTGTTATATACCATAGTGTATTATATTTGCATAGTTTGGTTCATATTTTAAGCTAACCCAAAATTACGAACAGAAGCAATGATTTGTTTCGGACCCCAGACGATACGTTACGTTCTCCTGAGTTACGATCACCAAAAATGTTTCTCAGTAGACGGAATTGTCACTCAGTGGAACTGTAAAGCGATATGCATATTGTGATTTGCTGGATTAATATATACGTAAATGTATTGTCATGTGTAGTAATATAGTCATGACATGTCATAATTCATAATATGTTATAATCCCAAATAAAAACCGTCCAAGTGCATATCGGACCACTCGCATAGTAAGGTTCCGTAGTTCTACGAAAAAAAAACAAATACTGTTACTACTTATTTTACAATTTTACAAATTTTCAATGAATTTTTACGAATTTTTCGCTCTTCGGTGTATAATTGAAAGTTTAAGAATATGACAAGTTTTTTAGAGAGATTATTTTTGTTAATTTGTTCTTTTTCACATATTTTATAAAGAAATATGTTATTTATTTTTAAGTTTCTGATTGGTTTCTTGGTATTATTATTATTAAATATATATGGTATTATTGGTTTTTAAATAAACGTTAAAAATTGTAATAAAACAATATTTTTATTTCACACTCAACATTCGATGTGAATTCAGCCTAAGGTTTCCACTTAGAGACGACAGTGTTCTACTGAGTTATTGTCCCATATAAAATTACTCAAAAAATAATTTTTTCTGCAACATTTTAAACATTTTACACAAAACAAAATATTTTTTTTAAAATATCTCAAAAACCTTCTTCTTGCTTAAAATATACATTATTAAGAAAGTAACATCATGTTTTAGATAATGAAAACAATTTAGGATCGCATTAACCAAAACGTAACTCAGTAGATGAAAACTATGGAAATGGAATAAAATAACATTGTAACTCAGTGGATAGTTGAAATGCTCCCATCGAGTTAATTAATTCAATTTAAGCTATAATTAGTCATATTTCAGTACATACTTCAAATGAAATATAAAGTTTAGTTATTAATGGTTACAACAAAATAAAATTATAGCATATTAACATATCTTTTTATTTTCTACATTTTTTTTTTACTGGTACAACGAAAAAAATAAACGCCCTAAAACGGCAAATAATCATGTCTGTTGTATGGGAGCCCCCTTTAATATTTATTATAATCTGTTTTTTTAGGGTAGCGTACCCGAAGGGTGCCAAACGGGACCCTATTACTGAGACTTCGCTGTCCGTCCGTCCGTCCGTCTGTCTGTCACCAGGCTGTATCTCATGAACCGTGGTAGCTAGTCAGTTGAAATCACAGATGATATATTTCTGTTGCCGCTATAACAACAAATACTAAAAATCAAAGAAATTTAATATTAAGGGGGGCTCCCATACAACAAACGTGATTTTTTTTCATTTTTGCTCGATATTGATAATGGTAGCAGGTAGACGCTTAAAATGTTCACAATATATTGAGTATATTATTTACTTAAAAAATAAATAATTAAATTAATATTTAGGGGGGGCTCCCATACAATTTTTTTTTTTTGCCCTGATTCTACATATGTTAAGTTATTAAATATCCAACAGTTGGTCAAGAATGAAGCAGAATATATGTACTTACCTTTGTCGGCGTCGGGTCCAATGACATCAGCAGGTCTGTGTAGAGTCGCACCAGCTCTAGCAATGGCGACTCCGACTTCAGCACGTCCGTCAGCCATTCCACCTGGAATTTTCCAAAAAAAATAAAAATAACATAGTAATCCATAGGTCGCTGGTTCACATCCGGCTCGAAGGACCAAAAGATGTGGACGCCAGGTTGTCCACGGGTGTAGGGCTGATGGGCTGGATGAGAAATGACGAGAAATGGAATGTAGGTCAATGGGAGGTAAGGAATGTCGATGAAATACCTGGTGGCTTCTTGGGCGGCGCTCCCGCGTGACAATCGTCGTCTACTACTTTTATTTTATATTTATATTTTATATTTATTTATTTATTTGACACATTACAATTTGTTACAGAGGTTTTACATTGGATGGTTTCCTAGTAAGAGTTTGAGATGTAATTAATTAATGATTATTCGAGATCATGATTCGTCATAATGATTCGTCGGATGGCAGCTGGGCTGGATGATGAGTAGAGGTCACGGGCAGACCCTCGCCTGGGTCCTGGCCTCGTGGCGATGAGCAGGAAATATGGGCTGAATGTTTGTGAAGCGTGCACTATCACCCGCGAACGCGACGGAGGCGAGCTAGCTGCCTTTGGGTTGTGCGATAAATGTGCTGATGGATGAGCTTCGGAGCTGATGGTTACATAGCGTGTGCAATGCGCGGGAACTCGAGAGCCGACGCGCGCGTCGTTGCTCTGGTCGAGTCTCCGGACGCAATGTGGTGAGAAAATTGACGACGCGCCCCGCCTCTCATCATTCCGGCGATGCGCGGCTACATTCGGATAAGCTCGGCATCTGTATCTGTCGTCACGTCACTAGCTGGCGTAAACATACATTCATGTAGAGGCTGGAGAGATGGTCTGTAATGGGGCCACAAAATAGTAGATTGTTACACAAGGGCCGTAAGAGAGATATTGCGGACGAAGATCCAATTCGGCGCCCGTGCGAGCGATCGGGTCAACCCGAGATATCTAGAATTCTAGACAGGGTGAAATAGTTACTTACGACCCGAGGTAAGCATTCTACTTTACATCATTCAAGCGAGGTAAATAAAACATTCATACAGATTGAAACTGCAAGGTGCAGTCATATAAAAACTTTAACCGTTTTTGTTTTCATTTTCTCCAAGGACATAAATATCCGATTGTTTTTTTTTTCTTTCAGATTATAGGGAATTTTGTCAATACCGTGTCTTAACACCCTAAACATATACATAGCCCAAATACTCACAACACTTAGGCGAATTTAAGTTCAAATACTTATCAGATTTCAATACACAATCGTAAATTATTACTTACTGACTGACTATACTGTTACCTGAGTGTTAGCCCGCGCGGCTACACTCTGCCTCAACGCCGGCAGACTATAGCAGCGCCGGCGGCGGCGCTTACTGACTGACTATACTGTTACCTGAGTGTTAGCCTGCGCGGCTACACTCTGCCTCAACGCCGGCAGACTATAGCAGCGCCGGCGGCGGCGCTTACTGACTGACTATACTGTTACCTGAGTGTTGGCCTGCGCGGCTACACTCTGCCTCAACGCCGGCAGACTATAGCAGCGCCGCCGGCGGCGCTTACTGACTGACTATACTGTTACCTGAGTGTTAGCCTGCGCGGCTACACTCTGCCTCAACGCCGGCAGACTATAGCAGCGCCGGCGGCGGCGCTTACTGACTGACTATACTGTTACCTGAGTGTTAGCCTGCGCGGCAACACTCTGCCTCAACGCCGGCAGACTATAGCAGCGCCGGCGGCGGCGCTTACTGACTGACTATACTGTTACCTGAGTGTTAGCCTGCGCGGCAACACTCTGCCTCAACGCCGGCAGACTATAGCAGCGCCGGCGGCGGCGCTTACTGACTGACTATACTGTTACCTGAGTGTTAGCCTGCGCGGCTACACTCTGCCTCAACGCCGGCAGACTATAGCAGCGCCGGCGGCGGCGCTTACTGACTGACTATACTGTTACCTGAGTGTTAGCCTGCGCGGCTACACTCTGCCTCAACGCCGGCAGACTATAGCAGCGCCGGCGGCGGCGCTTACTGACTGACTATACTGTTACCTGAGTGTTAGCCTGCGCGGCTACACTCTGCCTCAACGCCGGCAGACTATAGCAGCGCCGGCGGCGGCGCTTACTGACTGACTATACTGTTACCTGATTGTTAGCCTGCGCGGCTACACTCTGCCTCAACGCCGGCAGACTATAGCAGCGCCGGCGGCGGCGCTTACTGACTGACTATACTGTTACCTGAATGTTAGCCTGCGCGGCTACACTCTGCCTCAACGCCGGCAGACTGTGCGCGTCCATCCTGGCCCACGCGGCGGCGGCGGCGGCGGCGGCGGAGCGGCGCCAACTCGCCAGTAACGAGTCGGTGCGCCGCATGGCTGCCCACAGCGAGACGTAGGTGCGCGCGCGGTCTGCGCACATTTACAAGTTTTAAATCGCAATCGACACAAAACCTAAAGGTTACTTCCCGTTCCGTATCTTTAAGCACCCCTTCTGGGGCGGGGGGTGGATAGATACCTACTCAGCGAAGTGAAAATTCCCTGGGCCCGAATTCTACTAAGTTCACAAGCATGCCACAAGCCTGGCACAAACTTCAATACGCGGTATTTGGTATTCTACTAAAACCGGAATCCAATTCACAAGCGCCAGCGTGAAGCCAGTGTACTTCGTATCCTCCTGTCCAAAAAGTACTCACGCTGGCGCCAGTTTGACGCCAGCGTACTTCGTTCTACTGTCCAGAACGTTCTTACGCTGGCGCCAGTTTGTGGTTTTAGTAGAATACCAAATATCTCGTAATGAAGTTTGTGCCAGGCTTGTCGTATGCTTGTGAACTTAGTAGAATTCGGGCCCCGGTGGTACCTGCGTTCATCTGAGTGAGCGCGTCAATGAGCGGCGCACTGACTGCCGCTTCCAGTCGGTTGTACAACGTCTCCATCTGCAGACGCTTCTCGTCGTAGTCCGGAGCGTCCACTAACACCTGGCGACACGCATCTGCTGGTACATTATATGTACTAACTAAACATTGAGCATGCTAGATACGTGCCATGGCGAACTATACTAGCACCCACGGTAGCGTAAGGACAATCCAGTCCTTGGAACAATATTGACATTAAAATTATAAAAAAAAAAAACATTAAAATTATTTTGACAGTGGGTACCAAGACGTCAATGAATGTCTAATTTTTGACGTTGGTACCCACTGTCAAACTAATTTTAATGTATTTTTTTTTTTATAAAAAAAAAAAAATATGGTTTGAGCTTGGGGGCTAGTCTTCTAAGGCTGGAGTTTACCAACTAAAAGTTATACGAAAATAACTATGTAAATGTAGCTCATTAATGTCCCCACCGAGGGGCACAGGCCTTTACTCGGATCCGAGTAAGATTGAGCCATAATCCAACACGCTGGCTCAGTGCGGGTTGGTGGAGGGGTTTTTACGACTACTACATACTACGAAGTAGTGATAGTAGCCGGGACCTACAGCTTGACGTGCCATCCGAAACACGGAGTGTCCGATAAATGTACTTAAGACAAATTAATCATCTCATTGGTACATGGTCAGCACCGGGATTCGAACCTGCGTCTCCTGCGTGAGAAGCAAGGTGAAACCCAATAGACCACGGAGCACTCTATCTATCTAGAAAAACTATCCCGGGGTAATTTGTACGACAATTGACAGTTCAAAATGAGGTCATTCTATGAAAAAGTAGAAGATACTCTCGAGTAAAAGCACAGATTACTAAATAGTTACTACGTAACAGATACTTCACTCAGTAGGAAATTTCCAATACCACTGCTATAATAGCCTACTCCGTCGCGTCAGCAACCGCTGCATGCTAAAATGTGCCTAAATGCTCAAGCGTACAGTTGTGATCGCCTCGCACCGCGCGATCTCACAGTAATCGCAGGGCTGCCTCTTCGATACGATTCGATACGATACGAACACAGTTCAAAACGTGCGTGCGCTTGGCTTGCGACAACCATACTGACCTGGGCAGCCGGGCCATAGCCGGGCTGCCCGAGAGCTCGGGCAGGCGGTAGGTAATTATAACGCGCGAGTACATTCAGTGACGGAGGCCTGGTAAAAGTTACTCTTCGTCGGTAAACTTCGCTCTAAACAGTGTGGATTAACATATTCATATCCATTACGCAGTATATTATATGTGGTGGGAAAAGATATCTTCTTTATAAGACCATAGTTTGCCCTTGCGAACACATTTTAAAGTTACTTATCTTTTGCCCCAACGTTTGCAATCGTCCATCTGTCTTAAAAAGCCACCTTTCGCCGTAATTTGGCCATTCGAATGTTGGGTATTTATAGTATTTGTCCCAAGTTGTTTTTTAAAAAAAAACATCCAATATCTTTCAAGGTCATCGGAATTATTTATTGAGGAATAGTTGTGGGCTATTCTTGAGGTGTCAAAACCACTAAACTAGAGGAAATAAAGGCACTAAACGGACAACCTTCAAATCCGACAGCTCTTGCGCGGTGGCCACAGATTCCATTTTCAAACACACGATTTTAATTAGTTTAGTTAGTATAGTTCGTGTCGCCTTCGGAATCGCAGGCACTGTAGGGTAAATAATAATACCAACCTCAAGACTGCCTGTCATGGCGGCCACTTGTCCCGCCAACTCGGCCAGTTTGTCGCGTTGTGTTGGCACCCCTGCGTCTAGAGTATCTTCCAGCGACGAGGCAAGGGCTGCCCACTTGTCAGCCTCTCGGAGCGCGGAGGCTGCGTTCTGATTTCCGTAAAAAAAAAAGTAATAAGTCTCAAAATTAATCATTATCATCATTTGTGTTAAATATTGTAAAGGAAAGAGAAGCGCGCGGGTCGACCGGCAGCCAAATGGGTCGATGAATATCGCGGGAATGATCTGGTGGTTTACTATCAACTCTTATAGCAGGACCTACACCGGGCAGTTCTGCTTTTTAACCGACTTCCCAAAGGAGGAGGTTTACAATTCGTCCGGTTGTATTTTTTTTTAAGTATGTGCCCCAATAGAGCTTATACGGATGGACCAATTTGGAAAAATATTTTTTGTTTGAAAGGGTTTACCTTACCATTGGTCCCATAGACACCAGGTCAGGATCTAATGATGGGATCCTGGAGAAATCGAGGGAACTCTTCAAATATTGAAGGCAGACCTATAGTGATTTTTGTGTTTTTAGGAATAACTCGTGCATTTACTCACGGTAAGCATAATATTGTGATGCGGAACTGCTGATGAAGACGACATATGGCCACCAGAACTGCTCAATACTAGGTACAAATAAAATCTACTATGCGTGGCTGATGGGCAGGCAACGCATAGCCTAAACCGGTGGACCTAGAGCCATGAAACTTTGTACAGGGGTTCCTTAGTAGCGTGGGGTAGCACTGATATGGGATTTGACAAAATTAATTCCCCAAGGGGGGAGGGGGAGATAAGGGGTTACAGTTTGTATTAAACTCAATCTAATCAAATAGGGTTTGTGGAAGTCGGTTTTTTCTAAAGTTTACTTTTTGTTTCAATTATTTATAACAAATTCATAACATTTCTCAAGTACTTGTATTATTCTTGTTAGAACCGTCTGAATATCCAAATCTTACCACAAACGCCTCGGACGAGGTACGGGCCTGCGAGCCATAAATACAGGTTATATTATTATCCTAGTTATGGCAGCAACCACCATTTTTAAGTGTACCTACCATTTTCCTTGAATAAATACTTTTACTTTACTTTACTGTAATGTATCGTCTACTGTGTCGTTGGTGTGTCAAATAAATAAATAAATAAATAAAAATTTTAGTATTGAAAAAGCAAAACTGCCCGGTTTAGGTCCTGCTATAACAGTTGATAGAACCCACCTGGATCCGATTGCCAATATAGAGAGGCGAAAAAAGACGGTTTTGGCTTTTCGACATTGCTACAAACAAACCAGAATTTCGCGCCCTCGTAGCAACTACCCAGGGGCCTAATGCTGTTCTGAGAATTTCACTTATATTTCATTACTATTTCATTACTATTTCTTCTTTGTTTCCCATCACAACAAACAAAATTCTCGAACAATCCAAACCGCACCTCCAGCCGGCTCTTGAGCTGGTCGATCCTCTGCAGGCTCTGGATGGAGTGCCCGGTCTGCTCCTCCACCCCCACCACCTTCCGCTCGAGGGTCAAGAGCTGATGCTGCAGCAAGGCACCTTCCGTCTGCAGGCCGGCTGCGTCGTGAAGGATGCGGGGGACTGAGGTTACTATCTGGAAGACAGAAGTTTAACCATAGATCATACTATAATATTATACAAATACTGATGGACCAACTAGAACAAAATATGATACCGGCGTTAACTGAGATGCTACGGAAGCTTCTTTAGTTCGAGGCCATTATCGCTTGGTGCAGCACCAACGAAAAATTGCAAATACCACGAGATGGCGCTAAGATATATAGAATTTATTCTAAGATTAGCGCCACCTAGAAGTGTGATAACTGAAACCATGGCGTTTAAAGTACAAATCTTACTCCTCATGCCATCCCTTTTTACGAAGGGTTACTAATTCTAATTTGTATGGGATGAGCACCCTGTGGTATGGCTGAATTAGATGAGCAGGCGAAGGGGATATGCACAAAGGACCCGCTCAGGAGGGCCAGGTGCAGCCCTTCAGCCTCCTTAAAAAGAATAGAAGTCAGAAGCTTGTTTGACTTTTGCCATGTAATGCAAAATGGTGTTGCCTGCCACCGATTGCAAGTGGGACTTCAACTTAAAAACAAGCTGCCGAGTGCGAGTTGGACTCGCGTTGAGAGGGTTTCGTACAACAATAAAAGGACTGACATCAACGAAATACCCTAAAATTCAGCTTTTCATACAAACTTTGCACCCCAGATTTAGGGGGTTAGGGGGTTAAAGTTGTAGATTTCGGAGTTTTTATGGGATTTGGGTGCAAACATGCGTTTGCATACAAAATTTCAGATTTTTAGGACTTCGGGAAATACTCTTTGATGACATGACATGTGAATTGGTCATATTATCGAGCACAACTTTTTCTAAATAAGTCTTAAAAATATTATAAAAATACATTTAACATCATCACACCATGCTCTTTCATTTGATATGTCACACAGCATATTTTGTTATTTTTTAGGGTTCCGTACCCGAAGGGTGCCAAACGGGACCCTATTACTGAGACTTCGCTGTCCGTCTGTCCGTCCGTCCGTCCGTCCGTCCGTCTGTCACCAGGCTGTATCTCATGAACCGTGGTAGCTAGACAGTTGAAATTTTCACAGATGATGTATTTCTGTTGCCGCTATAACAACAAATACTAAAAATCAAAAGAAATTTAATATTAAGGGTGGCTCCCATACAACAAACGTGATTGTTTTGCTCATTTTTGCTCGATATTGATAATGGTAGCAGGTAGACGCTTAAAATGTTCACAATATATTGAGTATATTATTTACTTAAAAAATAAATAATTAAATTAAAATTAAATTAATATTTAGGGGGGGCTCCCATACATTTTTTTGCGGTAATGGCACGGAACCCTTCGTGCGCGAGTCCGACTCGCACTTGGCCGGTTATTATTTTACTTTTATTTTTCTCATTTGGCCCCCCAAAAGTGGCCCCCATAACCCCATATTACATATTTATATAATATATATTTACGTTGCACCTCTGTTTTTGGGTCACAGATATTGATATGTGTACCTACCAATTCTCAACTTCATCAGTCCAATATGTTCTGAGTAAATTGCCTGTGACATACAGATGGACAGACGGACAGACAGACAGACACATGGTGATCCCATTGGGGTTTATCCTTTGAGAAACGAAACCCTAAAAATATGTTTTGTTGGTATCAATCATTAAAAATAACTGTTAACCCTTATTTGGGTTTATGCAAACCTGTGTGGTGGTTTCATCCAGTGAATTTGTCAATTGCTTCATATACAGCTGCAACCTAGAAACTGTATTTGCCACAAACACCTGTAATTAGTACAAAGTTATTACTTATTGACATGGACAGACTAAGCCCAAAAACATGCTTCTTCATTTTTGCAAGAGTCTGAAAGTGTATATTCTAAAGATCACAATTTGATCAACCAGGAAATTAATATCTTGAGAATGTTTTGTTGCTGTAGGAACATGTAAGCTGATGGGATAAAGTACCTGTTGTATTTCGAACTGACTTGAGCAACAGTCCCTGTAAACACTACCTATCTAAGCCCTTTTTCATTCACATAACTTATCATTTAGCCTGGTTTTACCAAGGAAAGAGTAACTTTTACTCAAGAGTATATTGAAGGCAGAGATTCAGATACCGCACCCCACCCCTGGCGTCTAGGGACTGGTTGAAAGTTCAATAGACGCGGCTGAACGCCTGACGAGTGACCGCGCGTATACGGTGAATAATAACCGGCAATATAATATGGTGAAGTTTTGTGCATTATTTGGGTGTCTGTCGTCAACTAGAAACAGCAAAGACAGGAGATTCTTTCGGTTCCCGACTGATGAAAGAAGGTAAGCAACAGCAACTCTATTGTTGTTCTTTTGAGAAATAAAAATTCTAATACCTTAACTCCCGGAATGTTACTTGGTCAGCGTTTGCTGTGTGTCTCGCTCTCTCACAAGGACAGACTTTGTGCGAGACAGAGACAGAGTTATATGTTTGTAGTACTTACTAGCTACTGACTACGATAATTGATAATAAGTCAGTGTCGTAATATTGACGTGACAACGTCTTATAAATTGGTTTGCCGGGAGACACTTCAAGAAACTGCGTTACGCTCCGCTCACGTTATGCGCTCACAATGAGAGCGAGTGAGAGGCACGCGTCCGCCTAAGAGCGAGAGAGACAGACATAAAAAGTGAAAGGCACGCGTCCCTTCCACTCGAGCACAGTTAGTCCGCCTAAGAGCGAGAGAGACAGAGCGAGAGAGAGAGAGTGAGAGAGATAGGCATACACACCGGTTCATGTCTTGCGCTTCTATTTAACCACTCAAAGTCGTTGTCACGTAAAACTTTCGCCCGTATACTTACCGACTTTACAGGCAACCAATTTTTTTTTATTTTTAACCGACTTCAAAAAAGGAGAGGTTCTCTAAAGGTTCTCTTTCATATTTTATTTTCTAAGATACCTAGTACTAAACCTTTCGTAATACATAACTACGCATTAGGGGTTAAAACTTCATGGGCGTTAACTGTCAAAACGGGCCTTTTATTTTGTGAAGACTTTAGTGTCTGAAAAAGTAGAAGATACGGCTCAACTTTAGTTCCTGACCTATTGACTAGGCTGTCAAAACTTTTTTAGCGTATAGTTGGGGTCATTTAATCATCTTCCTGAAAGTTTCAGGTAACGGAAATTAGTAGTTTTTAAGATATGATTTTTTGAAAATCTGAAAATATTGTAAAATTATGTAACAAAACGCAAAGAATATGTCAAAATCTATGGTCTGTGGTCAAAATACATTAGTTACGTTTCGTTGTATGCATATTTGAAAAGATGAATCTATTTTAAACGTAAAATATCACTTTTGATAAATTAAAAGTTGTAATTTTTCTGAAACGGAGTGCATTTGGGGTGTTGTCTGTCCGAGTTTTTGTTGGTTGGGCGGCCATTTTGAATCCGATTGGATCAATTATAGGTTACTTCCTGTTTGAAAACTAAAGATAGGTTTGTTAGGTACACACTTATAAGCAGAACCGGGAGCCGGAGCGAAGCGGAGCGGAGCGAGGCGACCCCCTACTTCTGGCAACCCCCCCCTCCAACCCCTCATCCCCTCCAACTCCCCCGCCCAACAATGCAAAAAAACTTCAAAACTCAAAACTTTAAAAAATCATATCTCAGCAATTAGGCACTTCCGCGGGGGGGGAGAAGTAGGGGAGGCATCTGCCCCCCTCCCCCTTCCCCCCCTCTCCCCCTCAAGGTCAAGGTCAGTAGGTCAGGATCTAAAGTCCTTATATTATGTAACCTCCAAAAATTAAAAAAATCATAACTCAGAAACTATACAGTTCCGTTCGGGGGGAGTAGTAGGGGGGGCATCCCCCCACCTCCCCCCTCCCCCCTTCCCCCCTCCCAAGGTCAATTTCAGTAGGTCAGGAACTAAAGTCCTTCCGAAGATACTCTCGAATAAAAGTTACTCTTTCCTCATGGTAAAATCCAGGCTAAATGATAAGTTATGTGTCATTGTCATACAAGTTATCCTCGGGATAGTTATTCGGTCAGAGTTTCGATAAGGGGGTGTGTTGTGCTCACTTTCATTACTCTATTTTGCGTGACTGGGGGCTAGCCCATCACCGCCGCTTTGGAGTATTGAAGGTTTCCATTTCATATCAATATTTATAACTATTTGTATTTAGAACTTAGTTCTACAACCTACCCCTTTGTCTTGATTACCACTGGAGCCCCAGGCTTTGTTAATCCATTTCTTAGGGTCAAAATCATCTTCCGCAAACGTTTTCAGTTCCTGGAATGATAGATAATAAAGGTTAACAACAGAGGTGTAAGAAGTTCGAGCAGGTTTTACTAATATTCAGCTTACCATTACCATATTGAAATCTCAGGGATACCTAATCTTAGAAGAAAATTGGATAAATACAGAGGAATCTTACAAATAAATAAAATAACTTCACTGACGACGTGTAAAAACTAAAATTGTTTGTTGTTGAATTGCGTTTCTTTCTTTCTTTGCATAAAAAATATGTCTCACTCATCTCAGTTAGTTAGTTCTCGTCACAGAGTACATTATATATACTAATAGTTCTCGTCGTTCTCATTCACTTGTTGTACATAAAATGTAAGATTATATTAAAGACAATAAAATCGATCGTGTTACCTAACTTTATATTCTTAGGAAAATCTAAATTTTTATTTTTATTAGAATAATATTCAATCAGCATAAACGAAACTTACCATAGTGATAGATATGCACAACACATTTTGTTTAGAGGATCGAATCGATCGAAATCGAAATCACGATCGGCTACACAGAAAAGGTAAAATGTCAATCAAGCAAACCAAACTCGCGCGTCCGTCAGTCAAGATTCAAGCAAGAAACGTCAATCAAGCAAGGAAGGCAATTCAATAGTCGTGCGTGTCGTGTTCTCTTTCTTTTCGAAAATGATGAGAAAATGCAGTTAGACATGTAAAAACTGTGGTTTAATACCTAAAAATTATTTCCAGTAAGCAATACCATGTACTGTATTTAAAATAATACTTGAAACTGTACGGTAACTGGTAAGTCCAAGTCAACTTACATAAAACATTGCTGTAGCAAACTCCTCCTCTCTTCTTCATTCCTAGGTTGAGATTGCTCAAAAAAGGAAGCTGATGACTTCAATATGTCTGCAGGCCAAACTTTTTAGTATCATTATCCACCATCATTAGCAATTTTATTCGCACACTGAGTATTTCAACATATCTCTCCAACTAAAACAAGTTTATGCAGTTTCTATCTATCTATCAATCCAGCCTTCTCCTGCGATGCACTTACTGTTGAGTAAAGGCCTCCTCTTTATTATGTCCGTCATTCATTGCCATACTAGGCCTACTTGATATTGTTGCCTGGCAGTATTGGAGATGTTATACAGATGGGTTCTAATAAATATTCCATGCACATAGACTTATCCATCAAGTGATATATACTTATTTGTTTTGGTCGTAAACTGGAAATAAAGGGACTGGTCATAGGCCTGTTACAAATGGTCTTGTCATGCTCTGCAACTGTAACAGATACATCTGTAGTTTTACATACAGAGAATTTTTATCTGTTTACTGGGGTGTCTCAGGATTGTTTGAACCAGGGTATAAGACTCCAAATCAAATAAGCAAAAGATGTTTATACTCTAATCAAATAAGAAATTAGTTTCATGCTAGAAGAATTTAATAGGAAATTCTTATAAAATAAATAACCAACAAACAAGAAATAATTTGAGCTATTGATAATAGATCAATTTGAATCTCTATTCAACAGAAATAATGCCTAAGCGAAAACGTTGCAGTAGCACCGAATCCAGCAGTGATGATGAATGTCTCTTGACATCTAAACTGAAGAAATCTCGGGATGAACTTGCTCGACAGTACCACATCGACCCAGAAAACCTGCTGTTTGGGTTCTCATCAGTTGTCTGTGATCTGTGTGATAATGTGTTTACTAATAGGTGGGTAATTAACAAATTATTAAAATAACATAACATATGAAGTGATAAAAAAAAATTGGTTGCCTGTAAAGTCGGTATACGGGCGAAAGTTTTACGTGACAACGACTTTTATGTCTGTCTCTCTCGCTCTTAGGCGGGCTAACCATGCCCGAGTGGAAGGGACGCGTGCCTCTCACTCGCTCTCATTGTGAGCGCATAACGTGAGCGGAGCGTAACGCAGTTTCTTGAAGTGTCACCCGGCAAACCAATTTATAAGACGTTGTCACGTCAAAAATGGCCTCTGCATCTGCTTATGAGAAAATCTGTGACACTTTTTAACTAACCAATGTAATTTTTTTATAGGATAGAAGCTCTAGTACACAACACCAAGCACATAATAATACCAATGATAAAATTCAAAACATTAGGAGATTTCTATCAGTACCACACAGAAGAGATGAGACAGAACAAGCCAGAAATAGAGCATCACAAACAAGAAAGTATGCTACATCACAAAGAAGAATTATTACATAATGAAGAAGTGATACTTGATACAGATGAAATAATACTCCATAAAGAAGAATTGTTAAAAGAAGTAGTTAATAAAGATGAAGTGATACACCATGAAGGGAATATTACATGTCGAAAAGATTTGATACATAAGAAAGGGAATGTAATGCATGCCAAACAAAAACATATCCCTAATATAGATGCATTGCTAATTAATAAAAAAGAAATTATATTAGAAGAGATACCAGATAGAGAAGTTGAAGAATATATATTACCTGATAGTTATACACCAGAATTACCGATTAATATAATTAATAATGATTTAATGAGCAATGTAAGAAGTAGAATAATATTTGAAGATGATGATGATAATGTGATTAACATAAGTGATGATGAATCTGTCCTTGATAAAATAACTTCAGATTGCAAAGTCAACTTGGGAGAGCCAATGTTATTGAACAAAATTGTGCTCGGCAAACCAAACAATCATAAAAGCAACTTAAAAGACAATGAAAACACAAAAGTGCTGGAAAATTTCACGTCAGATTGCAAAGTGGTGCTTCGTGACGCCTTACCATTCTCACTTGCAGATATACTCACAGACAAAACAGAATGTGCAATGACCGAGTCAAATGGCATTCTTAAAAGTTTTCTTAACAGTGACTGCAAAGTGAACCTCGAACCGATATTGTTTGATGAAGAGATCATGTGTGATAATGAACCATTCGAGACAGCAGTAGAAAGTTTAAGACTTGAAATTCTTGCTGAATCTCTTGGTGGTGAGAAAAATGTGCTACCAACCATGGGAGAAGTAGAAACCATTGAGATAGAAGATGATGGTGATGGATATGAGAGTGTTCATTACGATGAGCTCATGATACCGTCGTTGCATCGCTGTAAATCCTGTCAGCAAACATTCCCAAACAAGTTAGTCTCCCTTGTATTAACGTTTTGTTAGCCCTTTTTTTTAATTCTTAATGCTATTAAAAATAAAAGTTCTTTTTTATACATGTCTCAGTCAAATGGCTCGTGTACCTGATTAATCCGAGAGTAATAGTATGGTCAGTCATTAGGGGGCGGCGTAATCCGCCCCTGAAATTTCACATGACTAGCAACTTCAGTAGTGAGCAACCTACAATATGGCATGTAGGGCGACGCATGCCGCAATGGACATTACCTAAAATATGACTACACCTTTCTGTTACAACTTGTATTTGTCAATATCTACATGAATGATTTTTGAACTTGGACTTGACTTAACAAGCACGGTCTTCACCCGTCCCCAGGTTTGACCTGATCCACCACAGCACCCGCCACCTCCACATCCGCGGGCCGGACCCAAACCGCTGCCTCTTTTGCAACGCGACCCCCCTCACCGTCGTCGACGCGAAACTGCCCATTTGCCGCGCCTGCCTCGACACCCGACAACTCACTCTTGTCAAGAAACATGGCGCCGTGATCTGCGCGTTCTGCCAAACAAGATGGCTGACTGTTAACGATCTAGCTACGCATCTGAAGAGCCATTATGATAACCCAGGGAGAGTGTACTCGGGATTAGTGGCGGTGTGCGAAGTGTGTGCTGTGTTTGATTTCAGGCGCGACGGACCTCTAAAGTGAGTGATTTTCGAATATTTCGTATTACCCGTTCGCTGTAGGTTTGCCGTTGCGTGAAATGCGGTTGCCCTCCCCCAACCGCCAACCGCACCCCTGACTCGCCCTATCCGCACACCGTTAGCAACGTCATCGCTGACGCGTCGCAGTACTCGCAGTCGGGAGGCGTGATATTTTTATTTATTTATGTGTATTTATTGAAATAAAAAACAAAGATTTTGAAATAATGGTTTATTTATAGCAAAGTTTGTACAATAAATTGGAAAAAAAATCCATAACCCCTGATTCTAATTAGAATTTGGAATATACACTGGTAGGTAAGAGCCTAACTGGACTAAACTATCTTTATTGTTGTAGATTATTTAATATCGATCGAATGTGTTAAATGTTGCCTAATAAAATGTTTTGTAAATGTGTAATATTTTTGCTAACCCTACCTCTGAGTGACGTCACATCGTCACCGGCAAACCTACAGCGAACGCGTAATATATATCTCCCATTTCAGACTAAAATCATTCTTGATCTTGCTCAGTCACTTCTACTCCCTTTAATTGACTACGCGGATGTTTGCTGGGTCAGTGCAAACGAAGAACAACTGAACAAACTCGAAAGACTTCAGAATCTCGGGATTTGGTTTATCTTCGGGCTACGCAAGTATGACCATGTCTCTCAGTGTCGCAAGCAGCTAGGATGGCTTCCGATTCGTCTTCGCCGTGATATGCCCATTCTCTCCTTTCTGTTTAATATTTTTAAAAATCCCCGCTACCCCGTTTATCTTCGTGAACGTTTTGAGTTTCTCTTCCCCAGGGATAGCAACAGGAGATCCCACACGATGTCTCTTCTTTCGACTCCTAGGCATTACACTACTGCCTATAATCACTCGTTCAGGTTGAGGGCAATCCGATTGTGGAACGCACTTCCCTGCGCTATAAGGGACAGTCCCACAATTTATACTTTTAAGAAAAGAGTAAAAAATCATTTCCTTTCTCTTTTATTTTTTTTTTTTATTATTATTAGCCTATAGCATCCCACTGCTGGGCAAAGGCCTCTCTTCCCCGTTTCCATGCATCGCGCTCCTGGGCCAATTCCCACCAGTTCTTGTTGTGGTCCCTCAGCTCGTCCTCCAACGTTTTCTAGGGCGGCCTCGACCTCGTCTTGCGTTTTGTGGGACCCAGAGTGTCATTTTATAATAAGTAGGTTATTGAAGTAAAACTTCTTAGGGCACGGGGGTAAAATTTATTTAACCTCTCAACTGTGGGTTATTCATATATTTGCTTTTCAATTGCTACTAGCCGGGTGCTATCACGAGTGGCTAAGAAATGTAACGGAAATTGGAATCGGTGACGTCAGGGTCGGCTGAAGACTTTTAAAACCGCAACTATTTTCAATACGGTTTTTAACTAATCAGATAAGATAATAATACATTCGTACAATAAAGAATGTTAATTAGTGAGAGAAAAACCTGATGAAACGTTAACAAATAAAAATTATTTTAAGCATTCTTCCATGAGTTCTTGATTTCCGGTATGGCCAAGATGGCGCCGCCGCCGCCGCCGCCGCTGGCTGGGACTTCAAACAAAACCAACTAGCATGACTCAAACTACTTCGTTCAACCTCTTTGTTGGAACCGGAACTTATGTTTGACAGCTGTGCGATGCGATCCATACAGTTTGTAAGAAAAGAGTTTCATCAATGTCACACGGGTCGATATGGTTTGACCCTAAACTTACATTCCATGAGCACATGAGCACTTTAGCCAAGGAATGCTTCAAAAGATTAGGGTTTGTGATACGGAATAGTAAGGGATTCCATAACCTGGGTGTGGTCCAGCTCCTATACACGGCCCTAGTGAGAACCAAACTTGAATCTAGCTCGGTTGTTTGGAATCCGCACGAAAGCTCATACGTCCTTATGCTCGAGAAGGTACACAAAGCTTTTCTAAGGTACCTATATAAGAGGAAATTTGGATACTACCCTTACCTTTATCCATCAGCTTTTATATTAGGTATGCTCGGATACAACTCACTAGCGGTGAGACGTAACACCGAACAGCTTCTGACTGTGTGTCGATTGTTGCGAGGTGACAGTGACTGCGCAGCGCTTGTCGGTGCCGTATGCGCGCTATACGTCCCTGACAACTACCTACGCGCGCGCAGGCACCAGCTGCTAGCGGGCGGCACGCACCGCACGGTGGCGCGCCGGCAGTCCCCGCTGGTCCGGGCGCGGGACAGCCTCAACGCTCTGTTGGCTGCAGCACCACTGAACGATCTGTTTGGTGATGCATGGAGAGATATTGTGCGAGAGTGTTACAGGTTCAGCGAGAATGATGTTTGATTGTACTGTCTGCTCAATATTGAATTTAATTATTTATGAATTTGAATTAATTTAATTATTTAAATTTTGATTATGTGAATACGTTTTGTATGATGTTTGTAATTATTTAATTAGTAATTTTGTGCTTTGTTTGTGCCGCCTTGGCTCGTTTGCTGTAATGGCACAAATATAAAATGGTACTTATAAATAAATAAATAAATAAATGGATTTCTAAAACAAGCAAAGCAATGCATACATTTGAGCGAGACGGCTTAAAGACGTGACGTCAGATGGTATATAATCTGAGCGAGATGCAAATAGTAGTAACACTATTGAATGAGTTAAGTATATCACCAAGAGCGCGACAAATTGTAGATAAGGAATGGTGGGAAATAAATGACATGACGTATTAAAAGTAAGTACAAGTATAAAATAATTTCAAATAATCGGACGTCTGAAACTTAAAAGTAACTTGAAGCAGAGATTGGATCTCAAAATTGGAAATTTAAATCTCTTTTAGTATAGGTAGGTATAGGTGTATAGTATAGGTACCACTTAATGATCTAGCTACAGAAGTTTTACTTCTAACACGTGTACGGTGCTACACGCGTTTTTTTTTTATTATAGTATTTATGTACCTATGTATGTGTATGTATGCATGCTAAGTAGTTCTTATTTATACTATGTATTACTATATTTATTGTATTATCTATGTTTTAGGTTGTAGATACCTATTATTTATTTATTTTATATTAATAGCAAGTGTAGTTTTGTCCAACTTATTTTTATCTTTGTGCACTAGGACTATCCTCTCAGCACTATCTCAGAAATCTCTCTTAAGAGATAAGCTCGCCTTTGCGCACTATATGTTATTTAAGTTTTATTATTATGTTACTGTGCAATAAAGAATATGAATATGAATATATATTTCGTATATATTTATTGCACATAAAAGACAAAACACAAAAAGATACAGGGAAGGAATTTACAAAGGCAAGCTTATCTCTAAAAAGAGATCTCTTCCAGCAAACCCAGGATGGACAGAGAATATTCAGAGGATATTTCATTTTACATAGATAGCAAGCCGAGCAACAAGCCTCTCAGAACAAGTCACGAGAGAAATGCACACGTCGAGTAACGAGTCCCTGACATGAACTCATGGGCAGTAAAGCCACTGGGCAGTAAATTACACATAACTAGCAAATCGAATAAACGGCCAAGTGCGAGTCGGACTCGCGCACGAAGGATTCCGTGCCATTATCTATAAAAAACCGCAAAAAAAATGTATGGGAGCCCCCCTAAATATTAATTCAATTTTAATTTAATTATTTATTTTCTAGTAAATATCATACTCAATATATTGTGAACATTTTAAGCGTCTACCTGCTACCATTATCAATATCGAGCAAAAATGAGCAAAAAAATCACGTTTGTTGTATTGTTATTTGTTGTTATAGCGGCAACAGAAATACATCATCTGTGAAAATTTCAACTGTCTAGCTACCACGGTTCATGAGATACAGCCTGGTGACAGACGGACGGACGGACGGACAGACGGACAGCGAAGTCTCAGTAATAGGGTCCCGTTTGGCACCCTTCGGGTACGGAACCCTAAAAACGATAATTTATCATAGCTAGCAAGTCGAGAAACGAGCCTCTGACAAGAACTCATGGGCGGCGCGGCGGCTGCCGGCCCGCCGTAAACACATAGCTAGCAAGTCGAGTAACGAGCTCCATCCGAAATTCCACATAGCTAGCAAGTCTAGTAAAGAGTCTCTCACATTTGAACGGTGTCAGCTGCCAAAAACCAAACAGAGTTTCAATAATAATTAAAATTTAGCATTATAATGCTTCTTTCATCATTGCAGGTACACACACGTCGGTGACATCAAGGAGGTAGGAGTGAAGCAACGATGCGGAAACTGCTCTAGCAGCTGCTACACCGCCCAGCTGTACCAGAGGAGCAGGCGCATCGTGGAGCCAGCCACTAAGGCGCACTACGAACAGCAATACCGATATCGACAAAATGATTCAGTGAAAGCCAAATTCAAGCAAGCAAAGTCGAATGTGCATCGCTTGAAGAATATACAGCATAGGTTAAAGATAATGAAGGGGGTTTGATTGTGGATGATGTGTTTTATTTATGGTTGAATGCAGAGGCTCGACGTATACGTATGTCCGTCCAAAGTCCGTCCGTCTGCTATTTTTTCAGCCTACCCTCCATGGGCGCCACCAGGATTACTTTCAGGGGGGTGCATCTGCTTCTACACATACCTACTATCAGCCGCGGGCGCAGCTTAAGATTTTGGGGGAAGGTCAACTTATTTCTAGGAAAGTTCAAGAGTTTCTTCAAGAGAGATTTCTAGGTCAATGTTGTAGGTTGATTGATAAATAAAGCAGTCGCGGTGAGTCGTCTAGAATATGCTAGCTGGACAAAAACAACATTAACTAACTTGAAAATCGTTAATGAGGGTAGTTAGGTAAGTAGTTGAGAGTCACAGTAACGGGTATTGTTTTGATATAAACTAATTACAACATTTGCAATGAGGGTAAGTATCAGAGATGGTCGGGTGAAATGCACTAATTTAGTTGCATTTTGGCTTCTATTACGAATACGTCTCATGTGTTATTGTTTCAAGTTAAGAAGTGAACTAGTAATGGATTCGATAACCAAGGGTGAGTGCTATTTTCAACCGACTTCAAAAAAGGAGGAGGTTCTCAATTCGACCCGTATGTTTTTTTTTTTTTTTTTTTCTATGTTTGTTACGCGATTACTCCGCCAATTATGAACCGATTTGAACAAATCTTTTTCCGGCGTATAGGTAATACCTCAAGGGTGGTCCCATTGACACCAGGTCAGGATCTGATGATGGGATCCTGGAGAAATTGAGGGAACTCTTCAAATATTATAGGCAGACCTATAGTGATTTTTGTGTTTTTCATAATAACTCGTGCAAATGCACATGGTAAGCATAATATTGTGATGCGGAACTGCTGATGAAGACCACATATGGCCACCAGATCTGCTCAATACTAGGTACAAATACAATGCGTGGCTGACGGGCAGGCAACGCATAGCCTAAACCGGTGGACCTAGAGCCATGAAACTTTGTACAGAGGTTCCTTAGTAGCGTGGGGTAGCACTGAGATGGGATTTGACAAAATTAATTCCCCAAGAGTGGGGGGATAAGGGGTTACAGTTTGTATTAAACTCAATCTAATCAAATAGGGTTTGTGGAAGTCGGTTTTTTCTAAAGTTTACTTTTTGTTTCAATTATTTAGTACTAATATGTTCAGTTTTGTTGAACCTGATAGTCAGCTAGACATTGTCATTTATAAGAAATCTATAAAAAAACCTTGAAGTTCAAATTCAAAAGATGAAAAGTAAAAATCCCCCGGTTTCCCCGGGAAAATTTCATTGTCAGGTTAAAGATACATCATTCAAGTATATAAATAACTAAACAAATTTTGCTCGAATTTGCTCCTATTTTTTATTTTATTTTTTTTGTACATGTGGCTTTTACTGTCTCAAAAATGGAGTTTTTTGAAGAATGGTCCAAAACATCCAAAAGTGAGGCCAATGCTGTGATTTTTAAGTTTGTCGCCTCAAAACAAGACCTAAGCGGAGTAACGGACCAATCCTTGAAGGAAGTCAAAGCAGTAATTTCAAGATTTTCTTCAAAAATGTTGGAGAAATGGGAGAAATCCTGTAGAATTCGAGCTCGCTTACTGGCATCGAATAAAGCATGGCTGGAGGGTGATATATCATTCAGCATGGTCTACGATCCTGCGGAGCCATCAGTGTCATCTCAGGGGCCACAGGCTGGCCCTGGAAGACCGAAGATAGAAAAATTGGCAGATACCAGTTATAAGACCCAACGTCGACGCATTGATGATCTAGTTCAATCCAGAAGTTCTGAAGAACTGCTTGTTGCTGCCGAGATAACTTCGCGACTACCTGGTAAATATATTTTTTTTATAAAAATAATAACTTCATATATATATTTTGTCTGGTGTCCTAAGAAATGGTTTAATCATTCAATTTATTTTCATTTCAGGGCACAGAACTGTGGCCAATCTAATAAGAGAGTTCAGTGAGAGTCCGGAAAAAGTTAAAGATTCTCTTCTACCAATAGGGCAGCTTTCTGAGGAAGCTCAGGAAGCTCGCAATAAAGATTGTAGAAGATTCAGAGAGTATAACACCCGTAAGCATTCACGTACTGCCACGAATAGAGACTTGCTCAACATGCTACTCATCACGTCTGATCCTCTAATCAACAGTCTCAGGGAGGTTCTAAAAAAAAGACAGGCACTCTTCCTTCTGAGGTTTTAGACTTACTGTTTAGAACCTACTTGTAAATGAATAGGTTAAGTGATGTTTGATCTAATGATTATGTTGAAGAGGATTCTTCAGAAGATGAGTTAAGTGATTGATAATGAATAGGATTAGTTAATATTATTTATTGTACAATATACATGTATTATGTAAATATGTGATTTTAGATTTTAGTCCCAATTAGATATTGATGAACATATTGTATCAATTAGCCTAATAATCTAGTAGAATAATTTAACCTAGCTCAAGTTTTATTGTTTTTTGCATTAGCAAACATCTTTGTATGCAGTGCTACGCAGTAATAGTCTCATTAGACCTAAGTCTGATGCTAAACATGATTAAAATATTTTTTTATTCTTTATTGTGTGTTTGTTTATGATATATATATTTTCTGGGAACTTGTCCATTTTTATTTCGCTGAGGCCCAAATTAGTTAAAATGTTTATAAAACACCATGACTAACACTTTTCAACATCAAAACATCGATAAATAATATTGTCCAGCTAGCTAGTTCTAGGCGACTCACTGTGAGTCGTCGTAAAACAAAGCTTGTGTGTATCACTTTATGGTGGCAGCGGTGTCCTAAAATCGAGTATTTTGTGTAGGTATCACTTCAGTCAGCTTTAATAGTTTGACAAAATTTACATAGCTATAGTCGAGTAAGTACCTCAGAATAGCTCATGGGTGGCGCCAGCCGCCCCGAAAATACTAGTGGCTCTGTGAGCTGTAGACCTCGCGAGTATGTCGGTGGGAAAGTTGGACTGCTAACACACAATAATTTTCTTTCAATAACACATACAAACTTATGAATGTACCTGGTTACGTACATACTGTATGAAAGTAGCCGCACCAATAACTTTGTAAACTACATTTTGCGATTTGAAATACAATCTATTGACTTTTCACTAAAATAATATGGTCTGTGTCACTCTCACGATATCCACAAATCTAACGACACCTCATTTGTTAAAATCCGTCAAGCCAATTGGGCTATATCGGTTTTTTTTACATTTTCAAACCCCATAACTCCGCCATTTTGAAAAAAATCTAAAAACTGGCTCGAGTAAAAAATTCTATTTATTTTTCCAACCTGCTCACAAAATTTCACGAGAATCGGTTCATAAATGCGACCTGTAGAGGAGAACAACCGGACATACGAAAGCATTTTTGCCCAAACCTGAAACGGAGACGCTTCGCTCGCTCGGTCAATAAAACATAGTCGAGTAAATAGCACTTCAGAACAACTCATGGGCGGCTAACGAGCCGCCCCGGAAATTTCACATAGCTAGCAAGTCGAGTAACGAGTACCTCAGAGGAACTCATGGGTTGCGCGAGCCGCCCCGGAAAATTCACATAGTACGCCGTCACTGAAGAAACTGGAGCGATCGCTGCGTGCCGCCAAGCCGCGCCGCCGCGCCGGCGGCGCCCGCGGCGCAGGCCTAACCATATTATTATTTATAGGTATGTCAGACGTAACAATTTTGTAAAATATGAAATATTTATTTTGTTATTTTAATTTTATCATTGTAAATACTTAAATATAAGTAATTTATTCGTAATTTCTTAATTGTACTACGCACGCAAGCGCAAGACAGACATACAAAAATAACCGGCCAAGTGCGAGTCGGACTCGCGCACGAAGGGTTCCGTACCATTATCTAAAAAACCGCAAAAAAAAATTGTATGGGAGCCCCCCTAAATATTAAATTAATTTTAATTTAATTATTTATTTTTTAAGTAAATAATATACTTAATATAATTTGTGAACATTTTAAGCGTCTACCTGCTACCATTATCAATATCGAGCAAAAATGAGCAAAAAAATCACTTTTATTGTATGGGAGCCCCCTTAATATTTTTTTATTTTTTATTTTTAGTATTTATTGTTATAGCGGCAACAGAAATACATCATCTGTGAAAATTTCAACTGTCTAGCTACCACGGTTCATGAGATACAGCCTGGTGACACACAGACGGACGGACGGACGGACAGCGAAGTCTCAGTAATAGATTACTTATTTGTCTATGGTAATAGGGTCCCGTTTGGCACCCTTCGGGTATGGAACCCTAAAAGAAGGCTACTTTTTTACTTCGCTCTTTGCCATCACTTTTGGTCATATACCTACGTCATTTTCCGCGTGTACGTCACCGATTTCGAGATATCGATTGTTTTTCATATCGATATCTCTGTAAATAACGCTCCTAGGGAAAACATGCATGTAACATGTAACTATTAATTGCAGGGTTCGCAGATATATATCAGCGTGATATATATCGGATATATATCATGATATATATCAATGGATTTTTATGTGGATATATATCAATTGATATTTATTCTAACATTTTTGTACATTTGTATTGTTTAATGGAAACACAAGCTGAATCGCCCCCTTCAAACGCAGAATCGCCCTCATCGAACCTCTGTATTCGTGAATCGTGCTAAATTTTGATGGTTTTCTTTCTCACTAGATGGCTCTGCTAGTATCCTAACTCGCGCTATCGTTGTGTATAATTCCGTTTTGATGTAGTTCGAATAGAAAGTGTCGGTGGTTATATCTTTCACTGAAGCAAGTTTTGGTAAGTTTGTGTTATATTATATTACTCTATTACTGTTCTATTATTGTGTTATTTTTTGTGTAGTGTGGGGAAAGGGAATTGGTTGGGTGCCATTTATTGAAATATTATTAGAATATCTCACTCATTATTCGCATTACTTTTTTATAAATAAACATTAAATAAAACAAATGCATATTTTATTATTTAACCTTAAAATTGTGACAGAATAAACTACAAAAGTACTCAATCTAGAATGGAAATACCTCCCTTTTTTCATCGTTGATATATATCCGATATATATCGGATATATATCAAAAATCGGATTTTTTGATTTTTATTATAAAAATCGGATTTTTACGAACCCTGATTAATTGTACTAGAATAGTCTTATTGTACGCGCAATTCTTCCCCTTACATCACATCTCCGTCTCCTACCCAACATGGTTTGCTGGAAGAAATCTCTTATTAGAGAAAAGCTCGGCTTTGTAAATATTTTTCTCTATCTTAAGTTATTTTTACTGTAATGTGAGTACAATAAAGCAATTACAAATTACAATTCTGAGCAACTTTCATTATAAAACCGATTTGATCAGAGCAACTTTATTTTTAGGAGTTTAGGAGACTGGGATCCACAACTATGTGCCTAACTTTTTATCTGAATAAATTATGAATTATTTATTACGAATTTTTCACTTCTCCATACAAATCAGCTGACGCTGACCCACTCAGGCCAAAATGTACTCGGAAGTAAAAAATAAAGTTGCTCTGATTAAATCGGTTTCATAATGAAAGTTGCTCAGAATGATGTCCCTAAACAAAGTAAGTTGTTTCTCATTTTGCGTTAATTCATCTAAACGTACCTAGTGTATAGTGGAGTGAAAAATACTCTGATCAAATCAGTCTCATAGTGAAAGTTGTTCAGAATGATGTCCCTAACCACCCTCGCAACAACGTTTGTCGCAACAGCGTCTTTCGCGACTACAATTATTCGACTCCCACTATCGATGTCGACTCCATAAACTTTCGAACCTATGAGGTACTATTATCTCTTCTGTGCTATGAGGCAGTGGATTTTTTTTCTCGCAAGAACGTTCGTCGGAGCAACGGCTATCGAAACTACTATGCGAGCCAACTAACAATAGGATCGCGTTTGTAGCCAACTTCACGTGATAAATGCCAAATTTGTAGGGTAGGGCCAGCAATAAAATTGCCGTTAGCTACCTACCCTCCCTTCCGTGTACATGCGCTCGTTTGTTACACATTGGATATTTTTGTTAAATTTGTTGTTTTGTTACCTTTGTTGTTGACTTTTATCGTTATTGTGGAGATGGAGATGGAGATGATATAGTTTTAAGTGGCGTGGAAGAACTAGAATAATATTTATTTTTTTAAATCAAGAAAAATAAACTATTAATAATTCCTGGTTTGTTTTTTTTTGCACACCTTACAATATACATCATGTCATAACAGGAATCTTATTAGAAACACATTAGAATGACCACATACCTCATGACAGATGATTAAATTTTTTGCTAGCATTTTTTTGCACACCATACAAATTTTAATGAAGTTTGTGAATATTGCGGGACAAGATGGCGTCTTGACAGTCCTATTGTTAGTTGGCTCGCATAGTACGTACCGGACCCCTCACAAATTGCGCCCTGCTAGGTAATTCATTTGACCCCTATGAGTTAACAGGGGCTGAATTGGTCTGCCAGACAGACGATACGGTGCGCAGACGAGCAGACAGACATGGTCCGGAGCGAGCCATGTTCACTGGCACACCACCCACCGGTCCCTCAGTCAGTCAGACCAAGACAGGGATGAAACAAGTACCTACTCGATCGGATTTGGTCTGGAAAGCGTACCAAGGTCGCGGTCTGGAGCAGACCAAATCCGATGGCCTGATAAGACTATAAAACTCGTTCTTGCAACAATTTGTGTCGATCGATCGATCGAACGAATGTAAAGTGTATCAACGGTAGAGCTCGTCTAAGCTGAAATGACGCGCCCCACTCCTTGGTTTTGTATGACAAGTAAAATACAAAACCATAGACGCCAAAGAGTGGGGCGCGTCATTTCAGCTAGACGAGCTCTACAATAGCGATGATACGAGTCGCGATTATGCTCGACTCGAATCACCCGGATCGTATTTGAAGCCGACTCGGATCGTGATACGAGTCGGCTCGGGCTCGTATCACCCATACGCCCATACGAGTTCGCGGTTTGCGTTACGAGCCGATGCGATGCGAACACGCGGGAGCAGGCGGCGGGCGGGGGGTGGTAAGGTAACTCGTCGCGATGCGAGTCGAACCATCATCGACGACGACGACGAAACGGGTCGACGACCCCTGGCTATGCTTGCCGGTTCAAAGAGTATAACTAGGTAGTAGTGCCTAATCAAGTGATATTTTTTTTAGTAAACTGATGGATGACATTACCTATAAAGTACTTTTTTGCAATGCATGATGTTAATAAAATAGTCATATTCTTGAATATTCATAAGGAAGGAGGTAAAAACAAGTACGTAATGCGGAGTTTGGCTAGTAGTCCAATGGCTTCGCTATATTGCACTATATGTTTGTGCTTTAGGTGTTTCATCAGCGTTGAGGTAGTATTGCCAAGATACTTGTAACTGCAACCACATATCTTGCAGGACACTTTACTGGTGTCCTCCGTGTTTTTTGAGAAAAACACCCATGCTACACTTTTTCGAGGAGGAGCCATTGTTTTAATTTGACTGAGTGAGAAAGTGCTAGAAAGAAGTCTGATCTGAAGGAACTAACTTCCGAGGGAACTAACTTCCGTCCGGTTCGAACGCGCGCGCGCGCGTCGGTTTCCGTTTCCTCGCTCAGCCGCCATCGATAGATCGATCGATCCGAGTCACCGACTCGTATCGGTGTGAGGAGGGTCTACCGACTCGTATCGATGTGAGGCGGGTCTGTTCGCTCTGTGGTGAACGAACGAAGCGTCTCGCGCGTCGCGTAATGCGAGTTGATCCGATTCTGTAAGAAAGACGATTCGGTTCGGCTCGTATGGAAATGGAATCGAATCAATCCGGATTGAGGGCTCGGTTCGCCCACCGCTACTCTACAACTCTATACTGTCAACTCAGCAACGGCAAATTTGAGGTTAAGTCTAAGTGGGGGTAAGTAAACAAAAACATAACAAAACTAGAATACAAATCCATTGATTTTATTTAGCATTATGAACAAAAGAAGAGATACGATGAATGGTAAGCAAACCAATCAAACAATTATTTCGAGTTCTTATTGTTTCTCTCTTGTACCTAATTGTCGGTTTATTTTTCGTTCTATCAGATGATAAATATGCTAAAAGAGTGAAAAAGGAATGCAGCTACGGAGACAAATGTTACAGGATGAACCCAACTCACTTTCGCGAGTTCAGTCATCCACATTGTAAGTATAAACCACAAAAATGTTCTCAACCTCTTAGATCTTTACCCACCTGATTGGTCAGTGTCGATAAGGGGGCGGAAGCCCCCCTACTTGTATTTTTTGGAAGGACTTTAGTTCCTGACCTACTGAAATTGACCTTGGGAGGGGGGACGGGGGGAGGGGGGAATTGGGGGGATGCCCCCCTTACTACTCCCCCCGAACGGAACTGTATAGTTTCTGAGTTATGATTTTTTTAATTTTTGGAGGTTACATAATATAAGGACTTTAGATCCTGACATACTGACCTTGACCTTGAGGGGGAGAGGGGGGGAAGGGGGAGGGGGGCAGATGCCTCCCCTACTTCTCCCCCCCCGCGGAAGTGCCTAATTGCTGAGATATGATTTTTTAAAGTTTTGAGTTTTGAAGTTTTTTTGCATTGTTGGGCGGGGGAGTTGGAGGGGATGAGGGGTTGGAGGGGGGGTTGCCAGAAGTAGGGGGTCGCCTCGCTCCGCTCCGCTTCGCTCCGGCTCCCGGTTCTGCTTATAAGTGTGTACCTAACAAACCTATCTTTAGTTTTCAAACAGGAAGTAACCTATAATTGATCCAATCGTATTCAAAATGGCCGCCCAACCAACAAAAACTCGGACAGACAACACCCCAAATGCACTCCGTTTCAGAAAAATTACAACTTTTAATTTATCAAAAGTGATATTTTACGTTTAAAATAGATTCATCTTTTCAAATATGCATACAACGAAACGTAACTAATGTATTTTGACCACAGACCATAGATTTTGACATATTTTTTGCGTTTTGTTACATAATTTTACAATATTTTCAGATTTTCAAAAAATCATATCTTAAAAACTACTAATTTCCGTTACCTGAAACTTTCAGGAAGATGATTAAATGACCCCAACTATACGCTAAAAAAGTTTTGACAGCCTAGTCAATAGGTCAGGAACTAAAGTTGAGCCTATTTTTTTTTATTATCTAACTAACTGAGGATATTATTATTTTTTGGGTGTTTAAGATTGTGATGAGATGTTACTGCTCTTGGTTCCAAACAATCAGTGAATCCTAGCATAAGACCTTAGAAATTCAAGCAAATTTGAGGCAACACACGAAAGAAGCCGTAACCCTAAAACTTAACTTCTGATTATCGCTACTTGGTAGTTATTAGTCAGTCATGAATGTCAGAGAACTATGCTTGAAAACATCTGGCTGTTGAATTGGAGACTAGCTTGAAACCCCTCCACCTCCACCACCTCCACACTAAGCCAGCATAGAGCAATTTGGCTAAATCTTACTTGTATTAGCCTGAATACCTGTGCCCTTCATTAGGCCAGGCTTCATTAATATATTACACTTATATATTCCATGTTTGTGTCATTGTGTTTATAATTTGTATCTTCCTGTTTCCAGTAGAAAGCATTTTAGACACCCACACGGGTGGCGACTTTACCATTCCTGAGAAATATACTTTACTGAAACACATGTTTATTGAACAACTAGAAGTGATTGTGGAAAAACAGCTCTATGTACCGAAAAATAAGACTGCAAATGAAAAGCCTGTTGAAACTGAAAAAACAGATGTCGAAGATGATAAAAACCTGACAGCTAAAGTTGATAATAGCCCAAGTAAAGCTTCAAGTAGAAAAGACAATCTGAAATCTCCTAATTCTGTTGAAGGTAGAATAAAAATGGGTAATGAAACAGGTACAAGGACTCTGGTGCCCACAAATATGGAGGCAACAAGTTCAAAAAAAAAAGGTAAATCTAGTTAATAATGAGAGCAAATTACAATATTTGTCATTACAATATTTGTCAACAAACGCCATAGTAAAAATACAGGGTATAACAAAAATTTGTAGTCATATTTTAGGGGGTTGTTAACGACATATTTCTGAGCAACTTTCACTAAGAAACCGATTTGATCGGAGCAACTTTAATTTTCACTTCTATAAATCAGCTGACTTCCTGGATCAAAATGTATGGGAGCAATGAAAAATAAATTGCTCTGATCAAGTCGTTTTCATAGTAAAAGTTGCTCAGATTGGTCTCCCTATCAACCCCCTAAAATATGAATACACCCTTCTGTTTCACCCTGTATAACCCGACCAAGTGAGTGACATTGCTCGTTAGTTTTATATTAGGCGTATGTTACTATGAGTTTATTGAATTTCTGTCTTCTGACGGGGCCTTAAACTGTTACAGACCCAGACTACAGGCCCATAGTGCCTCCCACGCGTCGCATCGAGGACTTCCTGAAAGTTGTGGCGCCAAAAAACAAGATGGCGGCCAAGCATGCCGCCAGCGCCCCCTACCACATCTTCTACACCACCATCACGGATGCGCGGGAGACTCATAGTCAGCCGTACTCTATTACCTTTCAAGGTGACTAAACGCTGACCATTTCTTGCCACGCTTCGTTATAATGGTTGTCAAACAACTTGACCTTTGACGGAGTGGGGGTTTTGGGCATAAGCACAGAAGAGATAATAGTACTACGTACAGAACGGCCACTCCCTTCCCCGCGCGGATTCAGATACCGCACCACACCCCGGAGTCGGGGAGCCTCTTCGGGAGACACTTTGTTTAGGCGCTGAACGCACACATTCACAAACGAACGAGTTTACGCACACATTTGCACGTGTACAAATGTCATTAGGCTATGTAGTAGTAATAGGTGATTATTTTACGAGCGTTCTATGGAGTGTCCGAAGTGTGGCATAAGCACATGTCACATGCACAAACTTTCCCCCACTCCGTTAAACGCTCGCCAAGTTGTTTTCCGACCATTAAAGACCGTTTATTTGTTGCCTTATTCGTAGCTCAGGGTGCTCATCCCATACAAATGAAAATTAGTAAGTAACTCTTCTTAAAAAAGAGATGGTGTGAGGAGTAAGATTTGTACTTTAAACGCCATGGTTTCCGTTACATACTTCTAGATGGCGCTAATCTTAGAATAAATCCTATATATCTTATCGCCATCTCGTGGTAATTGCAATTTTCGATGGTGCTGCACGAAGCGATAATAACCTCGAACTAAAGAAGCTTGCGTAGCATCTCAGTTTACGCCGGTGTCATATTTTGTTCTAGGTGGTCTATCTGTATTAGTATAATATTATAGTATCTGTGATTTGTAGGTATGTTTGTATGCTCGCTCGGTAACTACAACTACACTCGCTGTCTGTAGCCAACCTAGCCAGCCATGTACCAATAAAATAAGCGAAATAAATGGTGTAACGAGCTTCCAGGGAGCACTTATCCAGTGGAGAGCGCATAGATACATTTTCCTTTGAAACACAACTCACCAATTTACGAGCGGCGGCGGCGGGGGACGAGGTAAGAGAGCTGTGATTGGTCAGCCGCTGCGAAACTGTCTGGCGGCCCGTCATCGTACATAGGTTGCGTATGCGAACGTTTGTTGAATACAACAAACGTTTGGCGAGCCGCATTCCCCCGCAGGCGCAGTCAATTGAATATATAGTCTCCGGAATTGAGAACCTTCTCCTTTTATGAAGTCAGTTAAAAATTTAAACAAGCATGAACAAAGAACCAATGTAGAACCTTGTTCTAGAACTCCTAGACCGCAGTCTAGGCGAGCTGCGATGCTCCTTGCAGATCAACTTCATGGTGGACCCGGGCTGGCTGCTCGCACAGTACTACTTCGCTGGCTACAGGTGACCTCTTCCCATAGTGAAAGTTGTTCAGAATGATTTTGTCCACAGCACGATATATAATGTATATCGTGCTGTGGACTCAGTTCCCAAATTATAACTTAATAATTGAAACAAAAAGTAAACTTTAGAAAAAACCGACTTCCACAAACCCTATTTGATTAGATTGAGTTTAATACAAACTGTAACCCCTTATCCCCCCCCCCCCCCCCCTTGGGGAATTAATTTTGTCAAATCTCATATCAGTGCTACACCACGCTACTAAGGAACCCCTGTACAAAGTTTCATGGCTCTAGGTCCACCGGTTTAGGCTATGCGTTGCCTGCCCGTCAGCCACGCATTGTATTTGTACCTGGTATTGAGCAGATCTGGTGGCCATATGTGGTCTTCATCAGCAGTTCCGCATCACAATATTATGCTTACCATGTGCATTTGTTGCACGTGCACGAGTTATTATCGTACTAGTTATGGATCTAGGGCTTAACCAAAATGTGAATCTTTTATTGGAAATAAAGAAATTCATTCATTCATTCATTCATTATTATGAAAAACACAAAAATCACTATATGTCTGCCTATAATATTTGAAGAGTTCCCTCGATTTCTCCAGGATCCCATCATCAGATCCTGACCTGGTGTCAATGGGACCAATGGGAAGGTAAACCCTTTCAAACAAAAAAATAATTTTCCAAATCGGTCCATCCGTCTTGGCGCTATCGAGGCACATACATAAAAAATAAATATCCGGACGAATTGTAAACCTCCT
Source organism: Argyresthia albistria (assembly GCA_963457715.1). NCBI lineage: Eukaryota > Metazoa > Arthropoda > Insecta > Lepidoptera > Argyresthiidae > Argyresthia > Argyresthia albistria. The sequence continues at coordinate 4,411,740 of OY735282.1, forward strand.
CCTTTGGGAAGTCGGTTAAAAATAAGATTGAACATAGGCCAATTAAGGACTCTTATTTTGTGACCTTATCATGAAAATGGGTAAAAATAATCAATTATTAAAAACAGGCAGTAAGCAGTAATGAAATTAATACAACAAAATGGGAAATATATGAGGGGAGGATGTCCTTTCACTGTAAAATGTGTATTTTGTGTGTGTGAGGGTGTGTGCGTGTGTGTGCGCGCGCGTGTGTTTATGTTTTATGTCTCTTCCTAATACCGTATTCATGTGTTTTGCTCGTGCAGTAACAAGAAGCTGATGATTCTGTACGGCGAGGACTCGGCGGATCTGCGCGGTCTGAGCGAGAGGAAGCCGCACGCGCAGGCGCACCTGGTGCAAATGGCCACACCGTTCGGGAAACACCACACGTGAGTCAATATAACAATAATGAATAAGTAAGTAGTAAAAGTATTTATTCAAGGAAAAATGGTAGGTACACTTAAAAATGGTGGTTGACTGCTGCCATAACTAGGATAATAATATAACCTGTATTTATGGCTCGCAGGCCCGTACCTCGTCCGAGGCGTTTGTGGTAAGATTTAGATATTGAGACGGTTCTAACAAGAATAATACAAGTACTTAAGAAAAACAAATAAAAAATAAAATAATAATAATAGGCTAGTTACAATTAAGAAATGCAGAGTGTATACTGTATAGTGTGTGTTTGAGGGTGTGTAAATGAGTGAGAGGGTGTGTGTGTGTGTGTGTGTGTGTGTGTGTGTGTGAGTGTGTGTATTGAATGGAAGATTTACGCGCGTGTGTGTGAGTGAGTGTGCGTGCGTCCATGAGAGAATAACAACATAACATGGCGTCACGCAGTCAGTCCAAGTAATCATCAAGTAATGGATAAAAGACGTCACGACATAGCGCCACATCAGAATTGAGAACGCGAGATTGGATCGCACATCGTAAAGCAATTTAAACTTTATAATTCACGCCGAAAACGTCGAGATGGATTCACTCACAATCGGGACCACTCGGGAACGCTCGGATCGGAATCATTCGGCTCTGGAAAACAAAATAAATCGCGGCAGGCGGGAGGTATCGAGGTTTTAATGAGTTAATTATGGCAAAATGGCCGACTTTCCCCGGTAGCATATTTTGAGTTGTCGGATTGTTTTGTTTTGTGAGGGTGGTTGTTTGATTTGGAATGAATCGGTTTAAACAATGAGGACTATAATTATTAAGATTAGCTGTGAGTGATTCACGTTATTGTCTTTATCCGTGACTGCGTATGCCATCACGCTAATACTATACTACTATCATCTTCATCATCATCATCCTCAGCCCACATCGACCTACTGCTGGGCATAGGCCTCTTCTCTATAGCGCCAATCTCACCCAGTGGGATCCCGACGACTTGACAATATCGTCGAAGCATCGGGCCGGTGGTCTGCCCACTGGCCTTGTCGCTCCCCGTGGCCACCACTCCGTGACTGCTTTGGTCCACCGTCCGTCGTCCTGTCTAGCCAATTGTCCCGCCCATCTCCACCTCATTTTCCCATACGGGGCGGCAGAGGCACAAGCGATAGGGATCACCAGGGAGAGCAACCGAAGATCTCACACGGTGTCTCTCCTCTCAACTCCTCGGCACAATACTGCTGCTTACAAACACTCGTTTAGGTTGAGGGCAATCCGACTGTGGAACGCACTTCCCTGCGCTATTAGGGATAGTCCATCCATGTTTACTTTAAAATAACCGGCCCAGTGCGAGTTGAAATCGCGCACGAAGGGTTCCGTACCATTATCTATAAAAAACCGCAAAAAAAAAACGTTTTGTATGGGAGCCCCCCTAAATATTAATTTAATTTTAATTTAATTATTTTTTTTTTAAGTAAATAATATACTCAATATATTGTGTACATTTTAAGCGTCTACCTTAATTTCTTTTGATTTTTAGTATTTGTTGTTATAGCGGCAACAGAAATACATCATCTGTGAAAATTTCAACTGTCTAGCTACCACGGTTCATGAGATACAGCCTGGTGACAGACAGACGGACGGACGGACGGACGGACAGCGAAGTCTCAGTAACAGGGTCCCGTTTGGCACCCTTCGGGTACGGAACCCTAAAAAAGATTAAAAGAGCATTTCCTGTCTCTTCCGTGTTAGTAGGTACCATTATATGTATGCATATAATTATATATCTATTATGAAAAACACAAAAATCAATATAGGTCTGCATATAATATTTGAACAGTTATAATATTTGAACAGAACAGCACATAATATGTAGGTCTATGCAAATGCAAATATAGTTCATATTTTTTTGTCTATGTCATGTATTGTCATTTTATAAAGTTTATAAAAGTAAGTAGTGTATTTTATATTTATGCTGTAATTTCCGTGTTGTTATGTAGTTTTATTGCGCACTAGGACTGTCCTCATGCATCCACATTCCTGTCCCTGTCTAGGTTTGCTGGTAGAAATCTCTCTTTAGAGATAAGCTCGCCTTTGCGTATAATATTTCTTGTAAATGTATTTTTAACTGACTTCCCAAAGGAGGAGGTTTATAATTCGTCCGGATGTTTTTTTATTATTATTATTATTTTTTATATATGTGCCCCGATAGCGCCGAGGCGGATGGACCGATTTGGAAAATTATTTTTTGTTTGAAAGGGTTTACCTTCCCATTGGTCCCATTGACACCAGGTCAGGATCTGATGATGGGATCCTGGAGAAATCGAGGGAACTGTTCAAATATTATATAAAAGATTTAAAAGATTTAAAAGATTTATTGGTAATTACAGGTCACATTTACAGTCTTGAGACCAAATCATGTGAGCGTTAACGGTAACATGACATACACACATATATATATATATTATAAATTGGTTAACACTTAAAAAATAAACAAAAAAAAATGAAATACCGACAAACACAATATCTTATTATATAAATTTACAAATCACAGATTATTTAAAAACAAGTACACAATTTTAAAAAACATATAGATCGGCATACTAAAAATATCTAAATCTGGCTGCTGAGCAACACAGGCATTGAGTAGAGTGAGTGCCTGATAAGTGGGTGCGTGACGGGCATGCTGTGTACGAACAACACCCGTAGCGAAGAGCGGGCGCGATCGTAACATCGCGTACCGAGGCGGCGCGTTAAGGGCAACACTTCGCAGTGCCACCGGATTATCTACCTTGCCGTGGAGGAGGAGATAGAAGTGCACCAACAGGGACATCTTCCGCCTCAGCTCTAGGGTGTCTACCCCCACCATCCCTGCCACAAATAGAGACGGGAATAAGTAGGGATAATACCCATATTTAATTTTGTATAGAAGTCTAGCAAATTTTCTTTGGACTTTTTCCAGCATGAGTGTATATTTAGCCTCATGTGGGTCCCAGATGATTGCGTTGTACTCTAATTTACTCCGAACAAATGCATTATACAAAGAGGTTAATGTAGATATGTCCTTAAACCGAGTCACCTGTCGCATTACGAATCCAAGAGATCTGAAGGCTCTCCTACAAGTCTCCCGGATGTGGTCGTTGAAGGTAAGCTCAGAGTCAAGTAAAAGTCCTAAGTCACGTATTTGGGTAACCCTCACAAACCCAGCCCCAGCAATAGTGTAGTCATGATGGAGCGGCGCCCGAGATCGAGTAAATGTCATGGTTTTGCACTTGGCGCTATTAAACGCCAAGTGGTTACATTCACTCCACTCCACCACTCTATCAACGTCACTTTGCAGACGCCCAATATCATCCTCACAGCCTATGCGCATGAACAGCTTCAGGTCATCCGCGAACATCAAACACTCAGCCGTCCCGACGACATCGGGAAGGTCGTTAATCATTATCAGAAACTGAGTGGGGCCAAGAGTACTACCCTGACTGACACCCGAGCAGGTCTCATAGGGCTCAGAACTATTACCGTCCAACCTCACGTACTGAACTCTATTTGAGAAGTAGTTCGCAAATAGGCGAATTAAGTTCGGTGTAAACCCTATGGATGCAAACTTTTCCAACAGGACGTCATTGTCGACTCTATCGAAAGCTTTCTTAAAGTCGAAAAAAGTCGCATCAACCTGTGTGTGCTTATCGAGAGCTGACGTCACATAGTTTACAAAGTTCATGTGGTTAGTTAGTGTTGAACGTCTAGGGCGGAAACCATGTTGGCAGTCGGATAGTAGCCCGCGTATTTGTTCCGTTATATGATGATTGACGATAGATTCAAACACCTTCCCGAATACCGAGAGGACGGCTATAGGTCTGTAATTTTCTACTTCCGACCTGGAGCCGTCTTTGAGCACAGGAGTGACTCGCGACGTTTTCCAGTGCCTTGGGTAGACTGCAGTTTTTAGGGCTAAATTGTAAAGGTACCCGAGTGGTAGTTCAAGTGCAGATAAACAGTCTCTAACTAGGAAAGGCGGAATGCCGTCAGGCCCTGCAGAGGAGCGAGGTTTAAGTCGCCGCCCTGCACGTCGTATGTCAGTCACTGTAATGCAGTCAATCGCCACACGCGACGAGCTGTTACCCGGTCCTGCTCTCCGCTCGGCGGCGTCAGCGTCAAGTGTCGGTTTGTCTGGCAGGAACACTGACTGAAAGTAAGTTGCGAACGCGTTGGCCGCGTCCACTCCCGTCACCGTCTTGCCGTCATAGTCATATTCGTCACATGTCTGTTTCGTCGTCCGTTGGTCCCTAATGAAATTCCAAAAAGTAGTGGGGTCACTTTTGATGTCATTCTCAGCTAGTCGTATGTACTCAGAGTATGTTTTGTCTATTAAGTACTTAACGTGACTTCTATAATAACGGAACATTTCCTTATTAAACTCCTTGCCCTCAGCTCTATACCGTTTGAGATGAAAGTATTTGTTCTTAATGTTGCGTATGATGTCGGGCGTGAACCACTTCGGATATACATACCGAGTCCTCGCGCCTTTACGCTGCTTACTTGGAACGCAATCACCTATGCATGAATATAACTTATTATACAGAAAATCAGTGGCTTGATCAACGTCATCGGATGCATATAGATCGCTCCAATCAAGAGAGGCAAGAGAAGAATATAACTTAGTAAAGTCTGCTTTGCGGAAGTTCCACTGTGGTCTGTCAGGTGGGTCGGGCGACGGCGTCGGCGACGGCGGTAGCACGCGCGGCACCGGACGCGGGAAACGCACGCTCAGCTCCAGCGGCGGGTGGTACCCGTCCACAGGCCGCGTCAGCGGTTCCACCTCTCCAGACACATCGATCCGACCAATGCCCATATTACTCAGCACCAGATCTAGTATTCCATCATAACAATTTTTAACTGTATTGAATTGCTTTATATTGCAAACTTGTAATAAATATTCAAATTGAAGAAGAGGGTTCAGGCCACAAGAATTCAGATTGAGATCACCAATAACAATTGCATTTAGGTTCTTATATTTAACTACAACACTCTCTATAATTTCGAACACCTTAGTATAATGCGAATCTGAGGACGATGGTCTAATGTAAACCACTATACACAATAATTTTATATAATTATTAGACACGATAGCAAATATCACCTCCACATCGTCATCATACCCCGCCACATCGTGTAGCTGTCGTACGTTGTAGCAGTCGCGCACGGCCAGCAGCACCCCCCCCCAGCCGGCGTCGCGCGCGCGGTCGCGGCGCAGCGTCGTGTAGCCGGGCGGGATGAGCTCGGCGTCCGCTATTCCGCTGAGCAGAAACGTCTCCGTGATGGCGTACATGTCGGCTTCCAGTTGCAACATACTCATCTTACATTGGTCCAACTTTGTCCTGAGGCCTCTGACATTTTGGTAGACGATGGTGCATGTTTTGTACCTAGGCTTAGATTGAGTTGGGTTTCTCTTGTGGCTTACGAAACCCAGACTGCCACGGTTTTACATGCACATCCTCGGCCCAGTACTTGACATTCATATACTCGGCGACATTCTTGGCCGGGACTCCCAACTTGAAAGAGGCGTAGTCTCCCCTCGGTTTTAGCGCCTCGACTGAGCAATTATCGGTGGGACAGATAGTTTTCAAATGTTCTTTAATTTTGTCTACGCTAGTTCCAGCCTTTACAAAATAGAGATGAAGGAATGATTTCCTTTCGGCAGCTTCTAGTATGGTTGAACCCGGCGCAGCTGTACCTTTGACTACATTGGATGGCCGACGGCGGGTTCGCCTATTCACCGTCATCCACTCCTCTTCATCTTGGACTCCTTCCTCCTCATGGCGCGGCAGAGTGACGGTTGCCGGCAGGACAGATCCTCCAGCATGGCTCGTATTAGTTGCGGCGGCAGGCCGCTGCGTTACGCGCAGCACAGCGCTGTCGGAGCTAGGCAGACCTATAGTGATTTTTGTGTTTTTCATAATAGGTTGCCATGTGTGGGCATGCTTACCACGTGCAAATGCACATGGTAAGCATAAAATTGTAATGCGGTGATGATGATGATGAAGCCCACACATGGCCACCAGAACTGCTCAATACTAGGTACAAACACAATCTACTATGCGTGGCTGACGGGCAACGCATAGCCTAAACCGGTGCACCTAGAGCCATGAAACTTTGTACAGGGGTTCCTTAGTAGCGTGGGGTAGCACTGAGATGAGATTTGACAAAATTAATTCCCCAAGGGGGGGGGGGATAAGGGGTTACAGTTTGTATTAAACTGTGCCCACTTTCAGACATCACTGCTCCATTTTTGCGTAACCCGCTCTTTTTCCCTACAGAGGGCTAGCCTATGGAGTAATGAAGGTTTCCTCACGATGAAGACCGCGTTGACACGATCAGAGGAGGCTCGGACCGAGCGGACTCTGACGATGACCAAACTGCATGGTCTTTACCATCTCAGCGCACAAAAATCCAAAGAGGGGCGATGGACTGAGTCAGTACGTCTCTTCTCGGTGTATTTCCTTTAAGTAGAAATACTTAACGTTGTATTTTTAAGTCTCTGTCATTTTAAAGGATATACGGGGGAGTTTCTTGCCCTTCTTTGCTCCATCCCTAAGCCCACAACTTCCGAACGGGCGGTAGTATATTATGGTATGGTATATAATATTTACATATTTACATTTACATCTACTCAGACGCAAGTCGTATTGTGGCAACCGAGAATCCGAGCGCACTCAGACGACGGCATCCGATCAGAGTTGAGTCGGATCGCACTCTACTTTCCCAAGCTAGCTCGTATGACTAGTGATACAATATGGCGGATAAAATGTTTTTCGCAGGAAGTCCGCCATTTTTAGGGTTCCTTACCCGAAGGTACGGGACCTATTACTGAGAGTACTGAGACTTCGCTGTCCTCTGTCTGTCTGTCACCAGGCTGTATCTCATGAACCGTGGTAGCTAGACAGTTGAAATTTTCACAGATGATGTATTTCTGTTGCCGCTATAACAACAAATACTAAAAAACAAAATAAATTTAATATTAAGGGGGGCTCCCATACAACAAACATGTTTTTGTTTGCGAATTTTTTATAGATAATGGTACGGAACCCTTCGTGCGCGAGTCCGACTCGCACTTGGCCGGTTTTCTTATTAGAAGTCCCTCTCGCTCGCACATCTATTGTTCGTATTGTTAGTTTGACCCGCGTGTGTCTTAACGCGAGCGAACCGATGACCTTTAAAAACCACTATAATAATGAAGAGAATGATCCGAGTGAACTTTTATTGTGTCAACAGCTAAACTCTTCACAAAATAAAAGGCCCGTTTTGACAGTTCACGCCAATGAAGTTTTAACCCCTAATGCGTAGGTAATATTAGCCAACTGTTGCACAAGCAAAGCGCACAAGTTGCACCTAGGAAAGCCGCTTCTATTACCTACGCGTTAGGGGTAACATGGGCGTGAACTGTCAAAACGGGCCTTTTATTTTGTGAATGGTGTAATCCCAGTACACTCGTACAACTCACTCGTACGAATCCACTCGGTTCGAGCCTCCTCTGATTGTGTCAAAGCGGCTGAAACGAGGCGTTCTTGTGTTTCCAGTAAGATGATGCTTCTCTGCTACGAGGACGGCTCTCTCCGGGTGGTGGTGTCGACGGCGAACCTGTACATCGATGACTGGGAGAACCGGGTGCAAGGGTGAGTGCACTAGCCTCCCACAGATCTGTCACTCACAGAGAGCATAGCAATCGACTGTCCTTTACAAAGTCCACATAGCAATGAACATTCTGAGCACTCTTTCAGGTTGCGAGCGGTCCGGCTTTGGAACGAACTTCCTTGCACTATTAGAGACAGTCCTACTCTTTTCTCTTTCAAGAAACTTATTAAAGAGCACTACCTCTCCCTTTCGTAAAAGTTATTGTATGTATATATTTATTATAATGTAAAGTGTATGTAGTATATCAGTATGTATAGTAGCAGTTCTTCTGTATTTAGTATTTGTTCGTTTATATTTTATTTAAACTTGTTATTGTGCACTGCCTACCCTTTCATTATATATTTTTTCCTTTCACGCCTTGTTTGCTGGAAGAGATCTCTTTTTAGAGATAAGCTCGCCTTTGTACATGTGTTTTCTTTTAATGTAACTGTTTAAATTATTTATTTTATTTTATTTTCTTTATTATTGTGTGCAATAAAGAATTGTGAATTGTGAATTCTAAACAGAATTTCAGAAATCAGACAGACGACCTCTGTGGCGCAGCGGTTGCGCATCTGCCTACCATGCGAGAGGTCCCGGGCTCGAGTCCCGGCTGGGGACAAAAAAACCGCAGGTCTTGGATGGTTACATATTTGTGATGTCGCTGTTTCTGGGCCCGAATACTACTAAGTTCACAAGCATACGACAAGCCTGGCACAAACTTCAATTCGAGAAAGAATAGAAGAATAGAATTCGGGCCCTGGTTCCCAAGACACGGTATCCTAGTGTGGGGCCAGAAGCAATGTATATGTGCCTGTATGTAAATGTTTGTTTTTATGTTTATTTCATTTCAATACCCACAGGCTCTGGCTCAGCCCCCCCTGCCCCGAGCTCCCCGCGGACGCGATGCCACACGAGGGGGAATCCCCCACGATGTTCAAGCGATGCCTGCTCAAGTACCTGAATAGTTATCATCTGCCGCAGCTAGCGAGTTATGTGGAGAGGGTGAAGCGATGCGACTTTACGAGTATCAAGTGAGTATGGCGGTAACTGAGTGATAGTGTGTCTGAGTAAGCGAGTGACTGACTGAGACATCCACCGACTGAGTGAGCGGTGAGAGGCTGAGTGAGCAAGTGAATGACGGAGACATCCACTGACTGAGTGAGCGGTGAGAGGCTGAGTTAGGAAGTGACTGACTGAGCCCTGACTGAGACATCCACTGACTGAGTGAGCGGTGAGAGGCTGAGTGAGCAAGTGAGTGGGCGGTGAGAGGCTCAGTTAGCAAGTGACTGACTGAGACATCCACTGACTGAGGTGAGCGGTGAGAGGCTGAGTGAGCAAGTGACTGATTGAGTGAGCGGTGAGAGGCTGAGTTAGCAAGTGACTGACTGAGACATCCACTCACTGAGTGTGCAAGTGACTGAGTAAGCGAGTGAGTGACAAAGTGACCTACTGACTAAGTGAGTTACTGAGTGAGTAATCGAATGATTGACGGAGTAAGTCAATGATTCCGAGAGGCAGTGAACCACTGACTGTTTTAATAGGCTTGTGGCCAAGGTAATCCAATAAATCTAGGAACAAGTCTTAAGTTGAAGCATTATGTACAAAATGGCTTGACATTCTCAGAATTCTATATTTCCCGCAGATATATTTTATAAACTCAATTTTGTGCAAAAAAAGACAGCATTTGATGGCACTTTTACATGACGTCATTCTGTTGTTATTTCATAGAACTCAGGAACAAAAGTTCCGTATTGACGGTTCATAAAAAGTATCTATTTTGACATGACAGGCCAGAAGCCTATTATTGTGAGTGATTGCTTATACAACAGACATGAACAAGCGAGCGAACCGTGAGAAAGGCTCTAGCTGAGTGACAGAGTAAGCGAGTAACTGACTGAGTGAGCGATTGAGTGTCTGAGTGAGCGAGTAACTGACTGATGAGCGATGTCGTTATAGTAAAAACCCCTACCAATCGTCACTAACGGCCGATCCCAATAACCTATCTTTATCCGTGATCTGCAGATTACGCGTTACATTTGACAGTTGCGCTATGGGATTTATGTCAAAAATGACACTAGCAATCTCAAATCTGCAGATTTTGGATTGAAGATAGGTTATTGGGATAGGCCGTAAGACAGCATGGTAGAGTTTAGCTCAATCTTACTCGTTTCTGTGTAAAGGCCTATGCCCCTCGATGGGCACATTAATCGGCTATATTTAGTATGTTATTTATTGACCGAGCGAGCGAAGCGAGCGAAGCGTCTCCGTTTCAGGTTTGGGCAAAAATGCTTTCGTATGTCCGGTTGTTCTCCTCTACAGGTCGCATTTATGAACCGATTCTCGTGAAATTTTGTGAGCAGGTTGGAAAAATAAATAGAATTTTTTACTCGAGCCAGTTTTTAGTTTTTTTTCAAAATGGCGGCGATATGGGGTTTTAAAATGTAAAAAAATCGCTACAACCCAAACGGCTCGATGGATATTAACAAGTGAGGTCACGTTGGATTCGTAAAGACCATGAGAGTTAAACGGATTATATAATTTTAGTAAAAAGTCAATAGGTTGTATTAAAGATCGTGAAATGTAGTTTACAAAGTTATTGGTGCGGCTACTTTCATACTGCATGTACGTAACCAGGTACATTCATAAGTTTGTACCTATGTGTTATTGAAAGAAAATTATTTGGGTTATTTTTTTATGTGTGTTAGCAGTTCAGCTTTCCCACCGACATACTCGCGAGGTCTACAGCTCACAGAGCCACTAGTTTATTCTATAAGCTCCGTGGTCTAGTGGGTCTCATGCTTGCCTCTCACGCAAGAGATGCAGGTTCGAATCCCGGTGCTGACTATGTACGAATGAGATAAATCATATATCCTAAGTACGGATGTTCTAGCGGTGTGATGGAAAACATCGTGAGGAAACCTTTATTACTCAATAGCTGCTGCTATGGTCACGCAAAATGAAGCATTGAATCTCTGGCTAAAAGTGTGCCTCTGCCACCCCGTATGGGAAAAGGCGTGACTATGTTATGTTATTAGGGTACCGTACCCGAAGGGTGCCTAACGGGACCCTATTACTAAGGCTCCGCTGTCCGTCTGTCCGTCCGTCCGTCCGTCCGTCAGCGGTTCCTAGAGCACGAACCGTAATAGCTAGAAACTTGAAATTTTCACAGAATCTGTATATATCTGTTGCCGCAACAACAAACACTGAAATACGAGAGATATTACAAATTAAAGGGGGTTCCCATACAAACGTGTTTTTAATTTTCTTTTTGTTTTTATTATTTTGAGTGCTTAAGTTGTGTTGTACGATGGTACGGTACCCGTCTTGTGCGATTCCGACTCGCACTTGACCGATCTTTTATCCTGTCCGCAGCGTGTTCCTCTGCGCGTCGATACCGGGCTCGCATTTCGACAAGGAGTGGGGCTTACTCCGGGCGGGGTCGCTGCTGCGGCAGCACTGTGCCGTGCCGCCCGGACAAGGCCAGGCGTGGCCGCTCGTGGCACAGGCTAGCAGTCTGGGTACGTACACTGGTGGCGACCAGGGGGGCAATGCTACTGAAATAAGCGTTCCATTAGCAATTTTCAAGCCCGCGAGAATGCCTCAAAAACGCCTTGCGAATACTGGCAATCCATTTGCAATATATTACCGGAATACCAAGTGACGCCATTTCGGGCGTTTTAGAAGCGGTGGCGTTACAATTTAAACGCGTTTCCAAGAGCAGCATCGGGCCCCGGATGATCTATCTATCTGTCGCAGTTGGTAGGTTAACGGCCATTTGCAATAAACCCATCTATCCTCAATCTACAGATAGATCGGGTCTTTGACATAAGTTCCATAGCGCAACTGTCAAATCTAACTCTAGTAATGTAAAACCCATGGATAGATAGATTATTGCAAATGGGCGTAAATCAGACACTTAACTAACACACTAGACCGTAAATTAAAGACCGACATTTAACCAAGTCATTAGCATTTTGATTTAAATAAAGCATCGTCGAAAAAACGTCAACATCGTTGGTTAAAACAAGATGGCGTCACGACAACAGCTGATTACTTTCAGAGTTTTATCTTTTTGGCAAACGTTGTGCAACGTTGGTTTGTTGTGTTTGTTGTGTCAACAACGTGTACATAAATGAATTGACTCAAAATGAGAAACTACTTTGTTAGGGTCAGCATACTTAGCATAGCTTGTTGTTGTTGCTCTTTTAACTCAACTAGGTAAATAACCGTCACCTAATTATTGTAAACAGTATACATAGTTAAATCCGTAATTGGCCTTATTTTAAGTTTATGTTTCCGACTAGCTGTAAGAATGGCTGTGTGATTTTTGTTCATTAATAAAATAAAATAAAATAAAATAAAAATACCTGTGAATTGTATTTCCTTATGGCAATAAACGATTTTCATTTTCATTTTCATTCTGAGCAACTTTCATTATGAAACCGTTTTGATCAGAGCAACTTTACTTTTCACTTCCCAGTACTTTTTGGCCTGAGTGGATCAGCTGATTTGTATTGAGAAGTGAAAAATAAAGTTGCTCTGATCAAATCGGTTTCATAGTGAAAGTTGCTCAGAATAATGTCAATAACATAGTAGTTTCTCATTTTGCGCTAATTCATTTACACCTGGTATATTACCAGTGGGTGGCAGCCACTGACTGGGTGCCACCGGACGGATACCGGTGTAGGGGCAGGCCTAAACGGAGATGGCGGGACGACCTCGACAAGTCTTTGCCGGGGTGGCCGGAGGTGGCACAGACCAGGGAAGTGTGGACGAAAGAAGAAAGAGGGGGAGGCCTTTTCCCAGCAGTGGGACACTTTAATGGCTAAATGTATTTATTCAACCCCCTAAGTCGAGCCATTGTCATTCTCCAAAATTATAAAAAAAAAAAACATTAAAATTAGTTTGACAGTGGGTACCAACGTCAAAAATTAGACATTCATTGACGTCTTGGTACCCACTGTCAAAATAATTTTAATTTCATTTTCTTTTTATAATTTTAATGTCAATATTGTTCCAAGGACTCTTTTGTCCTTACGATACAGTGGGTGTTAAGTAAAAATGGTTACAGCAAGTTTGAAAATGGTTGTGTCTGCTGCCATAGCTAGGTTATTAAATAACCTAACCTAGGTTATAAATTATGAGCTGCCTGGTTGGTTTGAGGAGCGTCGGTCTATCCGTGGAAAATATGACATCTGTGGCGACCGTTGTGCTCGAGGTACCAGGTTCGAAATCCGGCTCGGGAGGAAGGGAGGAAAATTTGATGTTTACATGTTTGTGGTGCTGCCGTTTCTGGTTCCCACGACACAGGGTGTCCTAGTGTGACTGTAACTGACTGAGTGAGCGGATGATTGACTGAGTGAGTATGTGACTCAGTGAGCGAGTGACTGACGGAGTGTCCTAGTGTGGAGCCAGAAGCCTGTATGTCATTTGTATATCGTTCATTCACCCATTCGGTCACACAGGCAGCTACGGCGCGCAGCCTCGCCTCTGGCTGACCGGCGACTTCCTTCACCACATGACACGAGTCAAGGACGCGCCCAACACGCTGTCCACCCCTCCGCCGCTGCAACTGGTGTATCCGTCGCTGGAGAATGTGAGGCAGTCGCATGACGGGCTCCTGGGAGGGGGGTGTCTGCCGTACTCTGCTGAGGTGATGTTCGTTCATTCGGTCTTTAGTTCACTCACTCTGGCCGACTTATTTTGATACCCTTTGGATTGTTAATTTTTGCGGATCATCATTGAGTGATCATCACTGAGTTAGCGATAAAGGGGGCAGGTCCATACAAAAGTATCAATCAGCTACTCTCAAAGCTCCAGGCAGATGGCGCTATCTCAATAACAAATAGTTGTCTTGAAATGGGACGTTTTTTCTCGTCTACAAATGACATCAAAATTAGGGGAAATTAAGTTGTCATCCCCTTGCAATAGATATTAATGACGTCTTGGTAGTCACTGTCAAAGTCAAGCACTAATTGGTGCTTCTGCGAGCAATAGGGTTAAAATTACTTCCAACCTGATATCTGTTCTTACTCGTATCCGAATAAAGGCCTGTGCCCCTCGGTGGGGACATTAATAGGCTACGTTTACTTTACTTCTAACATAAGGCGGAAAACTACTGACGCCGCTTTGAAATCGTCACTTCGCACTCTGTTGTTTTAGTGTAGGTGTTGGAGTAGATGGTGGCGCCACGCTTCATTCTACAGACAACATGGCGGCACTGTAACATCCAGTCGATTTAATTTAATCGTATGGCTCGAATGGCTACAGGGGAATATTTAATGAACTAAGCCAGTCAGGCGCGGTCGCAGGGGGGGGGTCATGGGGGTCATGACCCCCCCCAAAACCAGTCTCATCAATTTGAAAAATCACCTAGAACTTGATGGTTTACAAAATGTTTAAAGAAATTATTAAATGCCCACTAACGTATTTAGTCTTACACTTAAAATAGTCAAAGAACGGTAAAGATATCCATAATTTTCAAAAATTATTCTGATGGTGGCACGGAACGGATAATGGCACGGAACCCTTCGTGCGCGAGTCCGACTCGCACTTGGCCGTTTTTTTTGTTTTTTTTTCAGGAACAACTGTTTCGCTAAGTCGCTTTTTGCAAAAAATATCTTTGGACTTAAAGAGAGCCACAGATGCTCTTAAAGACACACTGGACATACTGATTCGTAAACGGGAGAACGCTGATAATCACTTTCACAACCTGTTTGTCGAGGCACAAGATCTAGCTCAAAAACTGGATGTTGAAATAAAAGCTCCTCGTACCGTGCCTCGACAGACATACCGTGACAATCATCAGGGAACCGTAGAAGAATATTACATGCGAACAATTTTTGTACCACTTCTAGATAATATAAACAGTGACCTGCAAGAACATCTAAGTGCAGACACATTAAACTTATTTGGACTGGGCATTTTCATGCCAAAGACAGAAGTGACCGAAGAGGACCTTCGAAATGTATAAAAAGCCGCGGAATTCTATACCCACTTCTTAGGTGTTCCTGCATCCACTGTCGTTACAGAATATGAACTCTGGGTCACGAAGTGGAGGCGGGAACTTGCCGAAAGTAGTGGGAAACTTCCAATATGCGTGCTGGCTACAATCGACGCTTGTGATGAGGACCTTTACCCAAACATAAAAATATTATTAAAAATACTAGGTACCCTCCCCATAAGCGCCGCGACTGCTGAAAGGTCCTTTTCGTCACTAAGGCGTCTAAAAGCGTGGCTGCGTTCCACAATGAAAGAAGAGAGGCTGACAGGGTTAGCCCTTCTTAATGTACACCAGGATATAACACCTGATGTAGGCAAAATTATTAACCGCTTCTCAAAAAATGTTAGAAGGCTGCCATTTGTATTATAAGGTCAACGTATTTTTTACTTTTAATAATTTTAATTTGTTAGTGTTTATAATAATATTATAAATAATCGTGTCTGGTTTCATTTGACACTGAAAGTCAAATAAAATCTATTAAAATATATATTTTTAGGGTTCCGATCCTTAAAAGGAAAAAAGGTACCCTTATAGGATCACTTTGTTGTCCGTCTGTCTGTCTGTCTGTCTGTCTGTCCGTCCGTCTGTCCGTCCGTCTGTCACGACCCCTTTTCTCAGGAACGCGTGGAGGTATAATGTTGAAATTAATATCGATTACTCAGGTCTATGGTCCCTTGGAGCTGTGAAAAAATTAAACTTCTAGGTCCACGCAATCAAAACATACCGCGATATTATGTCATAATTTTGCTGGATTTGTATGAACTCGCGTGGAACTCGCAAGGGAATCAAAACCTATAGGGTACTTCCGGTTGGCCTAGGGTCATGAAATTTGGAATGTAGGAAGGTCTTATAGCACAAGTTAAGGAAGAAATCCGAAAACTGTAAATTTCTGTCTGTCTGTCTGTCTGTCTCACCGTCTGTTAAGACTTTTTCTCAGAAACGCATGGAGGTATTAAGTTGAAATTAATATCGATTACTTAAGTCTGTGAATTCTTAAAGTTGTGAAAAAATCAAACTTAAAAGTCAACGCAATCAAAAGATACCGCATATGTCTCAATTTTGCTGAAATTGCTGATATTCGCTAGGGAATCAAAACCTAGAGGGTACTTTACGTTGACCTAGAATCATGAAATTTGGCACGAAGCAAGGTCTTATAGCACAAATAAAGGGAAAAATCTGAAAACTGCAAATTTCTGTCTTTCTAAAAAATATTCAATTTCGTTTACATGGATGACATCACACTTTAGTTTTTTATGTGGAAACCTAATTACACGTGTTACGCTCTCCAAGTGTGATTGGAACCCTTGGTGCGCGAGTCCTACTCGCCCTTGGCCGGTTATTTATACTATAATGTTCTTCATTTGCTTGATGACCCCCCCCAAAACCTAGGGCTGCGACCGCGCCTGAAGCCAGTTGGCTGTGTCATGAGGAGGGATCGGAACGAAGGTGTGAATTTACCTAAAGTTTGTAGTCGGACATAACAAGGAGCAGTTACAACCACTTGAGTTGAACCGGTTTGAATTTAACCTGTTAAATTTCGGGAATTTTTGTTTTTATTAGTTTTACATATTCCTTACATTTGAAACACCGAACTATAAACATTTTCAAACTGCTGATTCCCAAAAAAAACATAACTTTTTATTTTTCAATTTTTCATAAAAATGACTGAGTATTGTCCTTTACATCATTCAAGCGAGGTAAATAAAACATTCATACAGATTGTAATTGAAAGGTGCAGTAATTTTTTCAACTCAACTCAAGTGGTTGTAACTGCTCCTTGTTATGTCCGACTACAAACTTTAGGTAAATTCACACCTTCGTTCCGATCCCTGGTGAGGAAGATCATCAAACAGATCCAGTCGATGACGAAAGAGTTGCCATTAACAAGCATTAGGTGCCTTTAAGGGCTCTCTCTGTCTCGCGATTTGTTGCCTTGCAACCGATTGCAGGTAGATTGCATCGTGAGTAGGCAAGTTGCAGGTTGCATGCAATCGATTGCATCGTGAGTAGGCAAGTTGCAGGTTGCATGCAATCGATTGCATCGTGAGTAGGCAAGTTGCAGGTTGCATGCAATCGATTGCATCGTGAGTAGGCAAGTTGCAGGTTGCATGCAATCGATTGCATCGTGAGTAGGCAAGTTGCAGGTTGCATGCAATCGATTGCATCGTGAGTAGGCAAGTTGCAGGTTGCATGCAATCGATTGCATCCAGATTGCTTCGAGATTGCATCGTGAGTAGAACCCTTTACACCTTCGTTCTATCGCGCAGGGAATGCGCGTGTGACTGAGATGCCGCCATACGATAGAAGGAAAGAGGAATAGCGTATCTATCTTCTCTAGCATCCCAGTCACACGCGCTTTCCCTGCGCGATTGAACGTAGGTGTAAAGGCACCTACTGAATAGGGAATACTGCTTTTGTGGAAACGTTTTTTGAAAAAAAAAATGAGGCCGTGATAAATGAGTAGAAATTTTATTTAAATTTTGTGAAACCGATAAATGCCTTAAACCGATGTATGCTCGCGCGGAAACGCTAGCCGCCATGATGTTTCGCTCGTGACGTCACTCCGTTAGTAAACACACGACGACTGCAAAGACCAAATACTAATTTACGTCGATAGTTACTATCGGAGTGACATCAAGTCGGAATCAAAATGGCGAATGGTGTGTTAGTCAATTGACGAACTGAGTAGAAGACACGACTTTTAAAATTGAATTCTAAAATTTACATTGCATTTTTATGGATTAATATCGACGATTCTCGTTTAGCGTATCTGCCTCGGGCATGCATTCTTAAATTTATTCTTACATGGGCAATAATGCCGTATTGTCTTTCCCCTCCAGATCAACACAAAACAGCCCTGGCTAATAGACTACCTGCACCAATGGCGCGCGACCCGCAGCGGCCGCGACCGTGCCATGCCGCACATCAAAAGCTACACCCGGATATCGCCATGTTCCAAGATGGCTGCCTTCTACCTCCTCACTTCCGGTAACATCAGCAAGGCCGCCTGGGGCACGGTGAACAAGGTTGGTTACATTATTTACCTGTCTCAATTCAACTCAGTGCCGTTGGATTCCTACCCTGACCGCAAAGGAAAAATATTTATTTGACATTCAAATTTAAGCTATAATTTCCTGCACTAGATATTAACCAGAGACTATATATCAAATTGACTGCGGCTGCGGGGGAACGCGGCTCGCCAAATATTGGTTGTATTCAACGTATGCAACCTATGTACGATGACGGGCCGCCAGACAGTTTCGCAGCGGCTGACCAATCACAGCTCTCTTACCTCGTCCCCCGCCGCCGCCGGTAAATTGGTGAGTTGTTTCAAATGTATCTATGCGCTCTCCACTGGATAAGTGCTCCCTGATATTAATAGATGTCATGGTGTCATGCTGTCGATTGTATGGAAAGGTCTGACGGTTCTGACGCCATTTATTTTTATTATATATGTCTGTCTGTGTGACGCCATCTGTTTCTGGTTTCCAAGTATGAGTCCAGATGAATGAGAATGATTTCCAACGAATCTTTAAGCGCGCAGTGACAGGTTGCACTAGCGCCTGATGACCAATGAGGAATTTCTTTGCTCCATCCCTAAGCCCACAACGAACTAAGCAATCTGTATGATTTTATGTTCAATATTTTTTCTATTTGACTTTGACTTTGTATGAAGAGTGTTTATGACAGGTTCTTTGCGTAGAACTAGCGCCCCCTTTAACCTGCTGGCTGCAGCCATTTTTTTTATTTTTTTTGTAAAAAAAAAAATACATTAAAATTAGTTTGACAGTGGGTACCAACGTCAAAAATTAGACATTCATTGACGTCTTGGTACCCACTGTCAAAATAATTTTAATGTCATTTTTTTTTTTTTTATAATTTTAATGTCAATATTGTTCCAAGGACTGGATTGTCCTTACGCTACCCAGCGTGTTAAAGGTTCACTCAAGTGCCAAGAGGTCGTTCGAGGACTGTATGTGCTTGTGTTTAATGTCTCCGTCTGTCCCAGGGCAACGCGGCGCTGCGCATCATGAGCTACGAAGCTGGAGTGATGTTCCTGCCCAAGTTTGTGGTTAGTAGCTTTATATTCTTGTTTATTTATTTATTCATATGACAGAAGTTGCTGAGTTGCTCTGCATAATCTTGTAGTCTGCAGCCATTCAGCTGCTTCACCAGTTTTAGAGTGAAGATGAAGAGGTCTGTGGAGAGTGTGGTGAGTGATTAAACAAGTGAGTGAGTGAATGAGTGAGTGATTTATTGATTGAACAAGTGAGTGATTGAGTGTGTTTAAGTGAACGAGACGAGGAACTGAGTGCATGGATACCTGAGGCTTAACGAGTGAATGTGTCCACTGCAGGCCTAACACGGTGACTACGGAAAAATATCATATAGGTGAGTGAGTCAGTGAATGAATACTGAATGAATGAGTGCCATGATCGTAAGTGGGAGAGTGAATGACGGACTTGATTTTACGTATTAATATAGTTTATCCATTTTCTCTCAACAGATAAACAAAGACTTCTTCCCATTGGAGCAGGGGCACCCTGAGCGTCTCATAATTCCGTATGACTTGCCCCCCACTAAATACGGACCCGGCATGACGCCGTGGGTCTCGGACTACCTTATGTAGGGGGGCAGAGAAGGGGCAAAGGTGACGCGAAATAAGATCAGAAATATTGTATTAAAAATGTTTATGGGTTAGTCAATGTCCTGAGCATTCCAAAGGCTCCTTGTTACTTCTTCTTCTTCTTTACTTACCTACTTAAAATTGTGTTAAGTTACTAATAAATGTTAAGTTAGAAAATTTATGTCCTTAGAGAGCTAGGTTATTTAAATTATTTTAATAAATCTTGTTTAAAATCTTCAGTGTTTTATTGTAAACTGTGCAATCAACTAATCATTCATTAATTATTTTAGAATAGACAGAAATATAGTGTCAGTTATCCAATATGCTGCAGCTTACGTAACAGGTACCTAGTAATAATAAATCATAGGTACATTAATGGAAAAAGACATCCTTACCTACATTTATTAGAATATACGTTGTATTTCAAGAGAGTATTTACTTACATAGATGTCAACACATAATAGTGGCTGAAAGAAACTGATAGATTCTTATAATTCCCATCTAGCACAGGAACTACTAGTTCTGCCAACCTCCGGAATGATCCACTGTTTGGCAGAACTAGGTAATGATACCTTGACCCAAGTTGCAGAGCAAAGCTAAGTTACTTCAGCTTAGCTCACATAGCTGAAACAGACTAAACTATGCTGTTTTTATGAAGAAAAAAAAATGGCCACTTTGAAAGCTAAGCTATCCTAACTTAGCTTAGACCTTATAGCTTAGCTCTTGCAACCAGCTTTATACTTGCTATTAGAATGCGGTATGTTTTTCTGTGGCCGCACCCTTAGCCTTATTACTTATCTCATTGGTACATGGTGGTCATCATTAGGATGCAGTGCAAATTTTAAATGAAATGAGTGTGTAATCATTACACCACATAAGCTACAAATGGCCATGGACAAATAAGTCAGATCCACCTATCATAGCAATATCTCCACTTCAGCATTATGAATTACTTCCTCTTAGCCCGTGCCAACAAGGTCTCCGCACTCAATGGCTGCCTAGCTTTCTTATTCAGCTCGTCTTTCTTCAACTGAGACACAATTTCATGTGCATTTTTCAACCTTATCAGTAGATTGTCAACACGCTGTTGTTTCTCTTTCAGTTCAATGCTGAAGTCATCAATATCTTTGCTCATATCTTCAACTTTTACCTCCGGTATGGGGTATTTGGGCTTGAAATGGTAATTGGAGACGGTGTCGAGATGCATTTTCAGTATTTTATTCTCTACTAGCGAGTGTTTGTGGGTGTAGTCCACGCACATTTTACCGAAACGTTTTCGCGATTCCACGACGATGTTCATCAGATTTTCACATTGAGCTTCCGCCGTCGACTCTTCTGTGTCTGAAACTGGAGAATCTTTCGCTGATTATGACTGTTTACATCTTTTGCGGAGGAGAGCGATTTAACGTAAACGTGCACTCACCCATGTTTTGTTTATGTCTGAGATTGTCTATAATCTCCTTTTTCTGACGAATAAAACAGAGATGAAGTATTGAATGAACGCAACGCATGCATTGCAGCACGCTCAAAGGAAGGTTTATTCAGAGTTAAATAAAAAACAGAATATACAGGTATTTCGATCGACTACCAAAATCTAAACAAACAAAATAAACGTTGTTTGTTGGCGTAACGTAACTGTCAAAATTCAAAACTTCAATCAAATATGTACCTACTACGTTACGTTACGCTGACATCGATTTTTGCGTAAAACGAAACAGAGTATTCAGGAGGTTTTTCACAAGTACATCTGCTGTGTCGGTTAGCCTGAGCGGTTAGCTAGCACTTTAGCAGCAGCAGCACTCTTGTCTTAGAGTATGTGTGGCAAAAATACTCAGGAAACTGGAACGAGATCCCCGTAGACAAGATGCCAAACGCTATTATCGTTCACACGAAACGCTAAGAATTTGTATGCGATTTGACGTTTGGTCACGCTACCAAATTAGTGTTGTCGGATAATCGATTATCAATTAATCGATTAGTGGGTACCTAAATAATCTAACAAATCGATCTAGTATCGATTCTATCGATATCATCGATTGGATCGATACTATCGATTCTTATACTTGTACCAATATAATCGATTAATCGATTATAATTGCTGTTTCTGACAATTAAATCGAATTATATCGATAGTATCGATGGTGAGAAGCAAAACAATATAATCGATAAAATCGATACTATCGATTAAATCGAGGTATCGGTTTAGATTATATTGTTACGTTACAGATTACACAACAATATAATCTAAACGATACCTCGATTAAATCGATTGTGTCGATAGTATCGATTTAATCGATTCTATCGTATTGCTTCTCACCATCGATACTATCGATATAATCGATTTAATTATCAGAAACAGCAATTATAATCGATTAATTATGAGAATCGATAGTATCGACCCAATCGATTATATCGATATAATCGATACTAGATCGATTTGTTAGATTATTTATATGTACTTAGGATAATCGATTAATAATCGATATGCGATCGATTATCCGGAAACACTATACCAAATGTCGCGTCACCAAATGTCAAATCGCATACATTTTGAGTTTTCGTTTCGTTGTTTTTCGTAGCCTTTGTCTAGGCCTACAGGCTACAGGGGCTTAGATTATATACAACACTAGATACCGTGTCAGTACTGAATGACAGCGGTGAAAACAGGCCAACTTTAGCATGCTAGTGTGCGTGTCGACATGTTGGAACGCTCGCGACCTGTTAATCTGTGTGCGTGTCAAATGTTGCCACATAAGCAATACTACCGGAAAAAGTAGGGAAACTGTACAAGTTGGTGGATTACCTTCGATCATTTATTCTACAGTATAAATAAATAAATAAACTTGGTAAATAAACTAAACTCATTAACCATATTGTGTTAGCTGAATTTTGGTAAGTATGCAACTATCTATTTTTTATCTTCACAGATTTAACTTAAATATCTATCTTTTGTGTAGCTAATGGTATGGTATGACTAATTTGGTACACATAATGTACATTCTTATGTAATAAACTAATTCATACAGTGACTAGTAAACACATTAGACTGAAAAGAAAATGACTGAGTATTTATTTAATCCTTTTTCAATAGGTAGCGTCAAAAAAAAGACCCCGCCTTACATGCGCAGGGTTTTTCAGGCCCATCTTTTAATTGGAAATGCAGTAAGAGATGATCAGACTTCAAAATAATAAAAATAAATAATTACTTTTATTCAACATGAATTGGGATGACAAAAAAAATACAAATTCTATCTTTATTGATAATTCTAACAAGAAAAATTATTTTCAACATTACAGCCGTTGATAATATTAAGCAATTTAATTAATTAAAATAATTTTGTGCCAAAGAGACAGCATTTGACATAAACGCTATATGACGTCATGTTTCAGACTTCAATAAAACTCCTACACAAATCGAGTGTTTTGACAGATTCTAATTACATCATCCCAATTGCAGTGGACTATCTTCAAAATAGCTATATGATACTTTATCATAAATTAAAAAAAACATAATAAAACATTTTCAATCTGACTTCAGAATCATGGTTGGACTCCAACCGGATCCCCAGATATCGATTTTGAAGCATATCGGACCAGTAACTACGAAGTTCAAGATGGCGGCCTTTTTTTCAAAATCTGACTTCAGAATCATGGTTGGACTCCAACCGGATCCCCAGATATCGATTTTGAAGCATATCGGACCAGTAACTACGAAGTTCAAGATGGCGGCCACTTTTTCAAAATCTGACTTCAGAATCATGGTTGGACTCCAACCGGATTCCCGGATATCGATTTTGAAGCATATCGGATCAGTTACTACAAAGTTCAAGATGGCGACCACTTTTTCAAAATCTGACATTAGAATCATGGTTGGACTCCAACCGGATCCCCAGATATCGATTTTGAAGCAAATCGGACCAGTTCCTACAAAAATCAAGATGGCGGCCACATTTTCAATATCTGACATAAGAATCATGATTGGTTGGATTGGACCCCAGGCCCGGGATTCTACAAACGAATTGCATTTCAATTGCTATAGCGAGAGCGCAGAAACCAGTTTTGTTTGTAGCCGGCGGCGCGGCACGCCTCGGCGTTCGTCGCCGAAAACGTGTTTCTGTGAAAGCAATTGGCATGCCATTCGTTTGTAGAATTTAGGGCCGGATCCCCAGATATCGATTTTCAAGCAAATCGGACCAGTAACTACGAAGTATGGCTGAATTTGGTCACAGCTGTGACTTGGCCACCCCGTATGGGAAGACGATGCTAGTTCAAAGTATCCCCATTTACAATAATAAAAGCTTAGAACTTTGGTATAGTTGTATTGTAATTTGTGGGGAAATTTTATGTTGAAGAACTGGCACCACCAATAAAACGTAAAGTGTGAATCATGTAAAACCAACAAGAAAAATCTAGAAAAATATTTATTGTTTTACGAAATACAAAGTATTTAGGTTGACTGACCGATGAAATGATGGCTTGTGGTTCGCTTTTAATCGTCCTTTGTAATTTCTGCACACTTTAATTGCACAGGAAGGCATTTTTTATCAACTTTCTATGATCCGTGAAAGCGTTCAATTCGTGCGTCTCCGATGTCAGCTCAAAGCAGACTGTTTGAATATCAGCCTACAATTAGCTGACTCGGTTTTCGACGCAACCGTGGATGTCACCCTCCGTCTATAGAGTAAATAGTCTAAGTACAGGGGCTAGAGTGCGTACCAAATAGTTCCTTTGTCGAAGTCTTTATTGTCAAGGGTTCAGTACCTACGTACGAAAATGCTTTGGCACAGAAGAGATAATAGTACCTTTGGCTCAATCTTACTCGTATCCGGGTAAAGGCTCAGGCCTCGGTGGGGGGGGACATAATAAATGGACTAGAGTCTGGCCAGCGAGTCCTGTCATCTCAAAAACGCGGCAAATTAAAAAAAAACTAAATGTGGCCACATTGACTATACACCAAATAAACAGAGTTGATACGTTTATGTGTTTTTTAAATTTAATTTTCGATAAGTACCTACCTATTTTCTCTCATGACTTGGTTGATTGGTGGAAAAAGAGAATATCATGTTAGTAAAAACGTGCCTTCGTAAATTCAAGATGGGTTAAGTAGGTACCTATTAAATATATTGTTACCATGCCTATGCAGTTTCCCACTGCTGGGCAAAAGCCTTCATTTCGAGTATAAACTAAACATACTTAATTAATAAACTAATTATTATTCTGTTTTATAATCACAATCAGACTTAAATAATTCAAAACCCATATATAAGCAACAATTATGAGTAATTGCAATCAACCACATTTAAATAGATGTATACTCAAAAGAACAGAATAGTAGCTGAAATTAAAGAAAAATAATAAATGGTCAAATAAAGTATCAAAATGTTGTAAGCCAAGTATAAACAAAGTAACAATTCGTTTGACAAGTAAATAATGTTGCCAGCTTCAAAAAAATACCAAATGACAGCACTCGCTGGCCAGACTCTACTTACAACTTTTTTTACTGTTGTCTTTGTCATTGCAGGTGTCGCAATTTTTGAGTGTCGCTATTTTTGACAGATATCATTTTTATTTATTTATTTTTCTTTAAATACCTACCTATCATTTTACAGGTTAAACCTAAAGTCTTCACAAAATAAAAGGCCCGTTTTGACAGTTCACGCCCAAGAAGTTTTAACCCCTAACTAATAGAAGCGGTTTTCCTAGGTGCAACTTTGCTTGTACGCAACAGTTGGCTTTTATTACCTACGCATTAGGGGTTAAAACTTCATGGGCGTGAACTGTCAAAACGGGCCTTTTATTTGTGAAGACAAGTAAATAAAGTTGCCAGCTTCAAAGTTTGAAAAAGTACCAAATGACAGCACCCGCTGGCCAGACTCTACCACTACCACACCAAGTATAGAGTGTCTAGTAGGATAAATTCATTCAACGAATCATTGATATCGTAACTACAATGCTACATGCTTAGACTATTTTGTATATAATCTAAGGCTACATGGATGTTTTGGCACGTGGCAAAGGGTCGGAACTAACGCAATCAATCCAATCAATTGATCAATGTTGCAGTGGCGGCCCCCTGTCAGTGTCATCAAAGTGCCAAAACATCCATGTAGCACGTAAAGGGAGTATAGTATAGAGATGGCACATCGTCAGAAAAAAAAAAGAAAAGAAAGAGATGACATAATACCACCTGTATCAGGATCACCTGTTCCTTACCCGCGTATGCGTTTTTGTTGTTGGCCACAGAATTGTCAAATGCTTGTTTGCTCTTGTTTTGACAGATGAGTGACAGAAAATCTCTGATTTTGAACCTTATGCTTATTGAGAACCAACTCTATGTCCATCTCAAAGGTGTACGCATGCACTCCGTCTATTCCTTTCTCTGTCTACGATGTAGCATTGTATACCTTATTTATTTTTTAAAAGCTTATTCATTGAAAGACCAACAAAGTATCTCAAAGTTGCTATATGAAATTTATATTTATTTTGGTAGTAAATAATTAGCACAATAATCAAGGTGTGACTATTTTTACAGAGTTCTTGATCAGCTTCATGAACTCCTGAACGTCTACCTGAAAACAGAACTCAATTATTAGATAGGTATGCTGCCGAAATATTCTGTATTCCTAATTTGTTAGAACGCACTATGCCAGAAAAACGAAATGCCAGAAAAGCGAAATGCCGGAAAAGCAAAATGCCAGAAACGCATAATGCCAGAAAAGACTCAGGATAATTTGTGTATTCTGTATGGGACATGGACTTGTTAACAAAATTTGCAAAAAAAAACTTTTTCTCAGATGGGGTGGCACCTGGTAGAGACAACTTCACATAAAAACTAAATTTTTGACAGGTGTCAACATTTTTGACATGTGTCATGATTTTTGACAGGTGTCATGATTTTGACAGGTATCACTATTTTTGACAGGAGTCGCTATTTATATCCGCTATTAAAAATGGTGACACCAATCAAAAATAGTGACACGTGTCAAATCATGACACCTTAGAAAAATAAAGATAACGGATACTTAGAAATCATGACACATGTCAAAATAGTGACACCTGTCAAAAATCATAACACCTGTAAAAAATATTGACACCTGTCAAAAATAGTGACACTTGTCAAAAAAGTGATAAGGGATAATAATTAACACATCTGTCAAGAATGGTGACACCTGTCAAAAATAGTGACACCTGGTAAAAATAGTGATACCTGTCAAAATCATGACACCTGTGAAAAATTGTGATATACGGATAGAAATCATGACACATAAAAAATGTTGACGGCTGTCAAAAATAGTGACACCTGTCAAAAATAAAGTTTTTATGTGAAGTTATGCCCCTGCCACCCCATCTGGGAACAAGTTTTTTTTTTTTTGCAAAATTTTTATAAGTCCATGTCCCACCCACCCATACAGAATACTGCAAAAATTATTCTAAGTCTTTTCTGGCATTTCGTTTTACTGGCATTTCGCTTTACTGGCATTGAGCATGTAAACGGTTATGCCCAACGTCGACCTATCCTATCGACCGGTCGACCGGTACACAGCGAACTCCATGCTTTTTGCCGGTGGGTGGTGTTAAGGCCCGTATACACTTCATTAAGAGCAGGTGTAAAGTGTGAAGTGATTTTGTGAGTGTGGCTGTGAAGTGTGAAGTAGTGTCCAATTGAGAGGAAAACTGAAAGTTAAACTAAGGTGGCGCTCCGTTGACTGTACCTTACTTAGAAGGGTTTGCTGCAAGCAAGTGATCTCAGTGAAGTGTTGCAAAATTACGATAATTTTTCTTCCCGCCCGCCACCGCTTGAACAATTATTGAAGGACATAAACACATATAAACCGTTATATAAACCGTTATATAAAAACATCAATAATTGAAACAAGAAGTAAACTTTAGAAAAAACCGACTTCCACAAAACCTATTTGATTAGATTGAGTTTAATACAAACTGTAACCCCTTATCCCCCCCCCCCCTTGGGGATTTAATTTTGTCAAATCCCATCTCAGTGCTACCCCACGCTACTAAGGAACCTCTGTACAAAGTTTCATGGCTCTAGGTCCACCGGTTTAGGCTAAGTGTTACCTGCCCATCAGCCACGCATTGTATTTGTACCTAGTATTGAGCAGTTCTGGTGGCCATATGTGGTCTTCATCAGCAGTTCCGCATCACAATATTATGCGTACCATGTGCATTTGCACGATTTATTATCAATCAATCAATCAGCCCACACCTACCCACTGCTGGGTATAGGCCTCTTCTCTACCACGCCATCCGCTCCGGTCCTGTGCCTCCCGTATGCTCTGACTGGTGAAGTTATTTATTTATTTTGAAAAACACAAAAACACTATAGGTCTTCGTATAATATTTGAAGAGTTTCCTCGATTTCTCCAGGATCGCATCATCAGATCCTGACCTGGTGTCAATGGGACCAATGGGAAGGTAAACCCTTTCAAAAAAATAAAAAAACCAAATCGGTCCATCCGTCTAGGCGCTATAGGTGCCCCTATAGCGCCTACATAAAAAATTTAAAAAAACATCCGGACGAATTGTAAACCTCCTCCTTTGGGAAGTCGGTTAAAAACACAGTGCAAAAATTATAATATGTATAAATGATTGGACTTAATTTTGTATAAAATAAAAACACCTAAACAAAGACGTGGCTCAAAGGTCTCTCTGCAACCAGGCCATAAAATACCTTCAAAAAAATAAAAGAATACAATACAATTTGACAGTTCCCGTGACATACAATTATTCTGTGGTCAAATAATATATCTTTTATTTCAGAACAAAAGGTGTTAGTAATAAAATACTTATAGTCTTATTAAGGTACAGTCGCGAATGTGCCACCTAGCGTGAGAAATTGACAGTTTTCCTCCCAATTCTGAGTAGCCGATGAGATTATTAAATATCGGTTGTTGAGCGTTGATGTTGAACAGTCGGATTTGCTATCCCGACGACGACGCTGTTGTTAAACAGTACCTTCACGTTGCGAGTGGAGGGGAAGGAAGGGCGCGCGGGACGTGGCTACTCGGAAAAAGTAGAACACGCTGCTATTTGCCTTACTTTGCTGAATGATTAGTTATCGCTCGCACTTCTCAGTTGCCGTCCACACGTTGCTCATTCTTCACACACCTACACCTGGGGCCTAATTCTGCTCTGAGCATTTCACTTATATTACATTACTATTTCATTACTATTCCATTGCAAACACCCAATCAAGGAGGATAATAATTTAGGAGAATACCAAATGACGCCATTTTGGGTGTTTGCAATGGAATAGTAATGAAATAGTAATGAAATTCTCGGAGCAGCATTAGGCCCCTGTACTTTACACTTCACAAAGTGAATACGGGCCTATAAGGATGGTGGATGCAATTTTAGAGGTACCTAATCTAAATCTGTTGCCTGCCTGCGTTGCGTGCCAGTAGGTCGACCACGGGTTCAGCTTTATCTTCCGTTACTTACGTAATCATCGAAGTCCTTATCAGCGTCATCAATCATTTCCTGTATTTCCTCATCCGTCAAGTATGTCCCAATAATCTGAGTCACACGTTTCAGGTTATCAAAACCAATCAATCCTAAAAGAAAATTATCATTTCAATTATTATATAATTTGAGTAAAAATAACAAAAGATTTAACAACTGTAAAAGGAAAGGTTTGACCGAAATCAGAATATTTAGTCAGTTGATTGATTTTGACGTCATAGATGATTTTATCGGCATGTTTTGACAAAAAAGAACCCTGCCGGCTGCCGTAGCAATATTTTTACATGCAGTGTTGGGAGTATGGAGCGACAAAATTTTTTGGGGAGTAGAAGACATCATTTTAAACAATTTAAAGTAAATAACAAAAAGAACTGGTCTTGTGTTTATGTCCTAGTGAGAAATGTTTAAGATGTCAGGTTTTGTGTTATGTTGTACGACCCTGCTCCAACACCGCTCCCACCCAACACCCACCTCCCTAAACTAAAATGACTGCTGGCGGCCCGGCCCACTCGTCGACAGCAGACGCCTAGCTGTCCACGCATCAACAGCTAGCGGACGCCAGCTGTCCACTCGCCGACCGCTAATCAATGGTGCGGGGCACACGTAGAGGGAGAGGCGCTCGTCTACCGACTGAGTGAGAGGCACCGGCGCGCGGTAGCATAGCAGTCAGCGCGCGGACACCACGCCGACTGCTCGTCTATAACGTGTGGCCAGCGAGGCGAGGTGACTACCGAGCAGTCTGATGGCGGGAAGCTTGCTGACTAATGCTGACACCCAGCTGTCTGCTAATTTATGTTGTCAATATCAACTATATCGCAAGGCCACGACTTAAAGATGCACAAATTGAAATGGTGCAGAAGAAGTTCCTCCGTAGTCTCAATTACCGTGTCAGGGCTCCAAAGAGGTCATATGATATCCTGCTTACAAACTATAGACAGACGTCCCTCCACGATCGTCGCACCCTCGCGGACGCCGTTGTTCTCAAGCGGATCTGCACCAGTTACTACAACTGCCCAGAGCTTGTCTCCCTTATAAGGTACCATGTCCCGCTCAGAGCTCCGCGGCATAAGCGGCTCTTCCACGTGAAAACCGCTCGCACCAATGCTGGTAAAAGGGCGCCAATAGGTCGACTCTGTGCAGACCACGACAAAAACTTTGCAGAGGTCGACTTGTTTGATTCGTCTGTCAGTCGGTTTAAGTACTCCATACGCAAGCTGTTGTTCACAAAACTCGAGGATAATAATCATTGACTGTGGTGCATTGAGTTATTATGTATACATATTTACTCAAAGCTGTGGTGTGGTAATTTATTGTACTTAATCCTTAATTGCACGTTTGTGCAATAGATGTAACCCAAATGTTTACAATGCACAAATTTTTTGGTTGATTCAACTTTTATTCTTTATTTTGGTTTTTAATTTTATTTATTTTTGTAAGTATGTATGTTCTTAGCGCATAAGTATTTTAGTTGTTGCTCATTCGGAGCTAATTTTTTCTACACCATTTAACCCATAAGTGGGATACCCAAAGGGATAAGTTAGATTTTAATTGACTGTATATTTGTCCTCTGTTTGTTTTTGTAACGTAACTTGTCCTGTTTGTAACCCCTAAATAAATAAATAAATAAATAAATAAAGCCCATATTTGAATGATATTTTATAAGTCAGGTGGTAGCAGGGTCGTGTAAGTGGGCTACGACCTTAAAGATGCTCTGATCAAATCGGTTTAATAGTGAAAGTTGTTCAGAATGATGTCCCTAACTCCCCAAAATGTTTTGTCGCTCCATACTCCAAACACCCAGTATTTTTGATCAATAGTAAATTAGTAATGGTATTTAAGGTAGGCAAAGATGAATTACCATTATCGTTCATATCAAAAAGGCGGAAGCTCTTCATTATATCGACGTCGCTGTCGAGGGACATGATCTTCCTCATCACTGCGGTCTCGAAGTTCTCAAAGCTCATTTTGCCAGTCTGCCCCTTATCCACCCCGTTTATCATGTTTTGAAGTTCCTCGTTTGTTGGCTCGTAACCTGTAATGATTTCCTCATTTGCCTACCGTTACAGTTCCTTGACTTAGCCGACTACTCACAGGCCTGCTGCAAGCGAGTGAGAAGCCGACCTTAGTTTTATGTCAAGGCCCGCAAAGAACTTTTTACACTTTTGCTTGACTTAAAGGCCCGTATTCACTTTGTTAAGTGCAGGTGTAAAGTGTGAAGTGATCTTGTGAGTGTGGCTGTTTAACACGTTGCAAAACGCCGGGCAAATTTTCGAGTTTACCCAGAAACGCCATGGGGTACCCCAGTGAGCCTAACCTAACTGTTTCGTTCAGGCCGTGGGACTCGCCAGTGGGCCGCGGGAGGGGTTCACTTTAAACGCTTCCCACAGGCCACAGAGTGCAGCTATCAAACTAAATATGTATGGAAGTGAGTTATGTGGGAAAGTATCGGCAGGCATACACCGGTGGGCTGCGCGGCGTTTAACGTGTTAAAATGTAAAGTAGTGTCTAATTCTGTGTACCGGTAATTCAGCGTCGAAGATGTTGTCGAACAGTTGAATTTGCTGTTCCGACGCTCTGTTATGTAAACAGCGAGTGAGGGCAGTTAAGGGCACGCTGCGAATGGAGGGGGAGAAAGGGCGCGAGGGAGGTGGCTACTTACACTTGTACTTTACACTTAACAAAGTGATAACGGGCCTTAATGAAGTCACAGTCAATAACGTAAGGGGCTTCTAGACGATCGGCACCGACCGCCGACCACGGTGACCTTGGTTGAGTCTGTGTGGAAATCGTCAGTATAGAAACCCGTCGGCCGACCGATATTTTGGACGATGCCGACGGCCTTGGTCGGGAGCGCATCCCTCTCGACAAGCCGCGTCGTTGTTCGGCGCCGACTATGCTCCGACCTTGTCCGGAACTTGTCTGGAACGCTGTTGGCCTACGCGAGCATGTCAGTCTCTACTTTTAGTCGTCGCGGGCGCATGTTACCACGCGTTACAATGGGTTCGCAAAACGAAAGCCACGAACGAGAGGTTTTGACAGAATTTATTTATTTATATAGAGATCTACATAGCATGTCTTTGGGACATCGGGTCGGATGAATTTAAGGACAATAATTGAAACAAAAAGTAAACTTTAGAAAAAACCGACTTCCACAAACCCTATTTTGATTAGATTGAGTTTAATACTAACTGTAACCCCTTATCCCCCCCTCCCTTGGGGAATTAATTTTGTCAAATGCTATATCAGTGCTACCCCACGCGACTAAGGAACCCCTGTACAAAGTTTCATGGCTCTAGGTCCATCCACCGGTTTAGGCTATGCGTTGCCTGCCCGTCAGCCACGCATTGTATTTGTACCTAGTATTGAGCAGATCTGGTGGCCATATGTGGTCTTCATCAGCAGTTCCGCATCACAATATTATGCTTACCATGTGCATTTGCACGAGTTATTATGAAAAACACAAAAATCACTATAGGTCTGCCTATAATATTTGAAGAGTTCTCTCGATTTCTCCAGGATCCCATCATCAGATCCTGACCTGGTGTCAATGGGACCACCCTTGAGGTATTACCTATACGCCGAAAAAAGATTTGTTCAAATCGGTTCATAATTGGCGGAGCAATCGCGTAACAAACATAGAAAAAAAAAAAAAAAAAAAAAAAAAAAAAAAAAAAAAAAAAAAAAAAAAAAAAAAAAAACATACGGGTCGAATTGAGAACCTCCTCCTTTTTTTGAAGTCGGTTGAAAATAAAAAAATCGCAAGAATGGGAGATTTTAAAGGAGAAGCTGAAAGAAATTTAACCCGAGATTACCATCAAAGCAACAAAAATCCATATGCCATGAGCCATACTGAAAAATTGACAACGTCTTTACTCTTCGAGCGCCAGAGAGAACTGACTGACAAGTTGAGTCAACCATCCGACCGACCGTGTGGAACGAATACAAAAATTGGTAGATCTGACCAAGGTCACCGTGGTCGGCGGTCGGTCGGTGCCGATCGTCTAGAAGCCACTTTAGGTATCTTTTCCACCGTTGCTAAGACAGGAAAATTGGTTCTAATACTAACTTTGGAACTAATTAAACAATTAGAAGCGTTTTACCTACCACTAAAACGCTTATTAATTTACTTACCTTATACGAAGCTTTAATATTATATTGAGAGAGGCACGTCATTTCCGCCTGTATTGCTATCTCTTTCTACCCTGAATGTCTGTCTCTGTCGCTGTTCACCAGGCAGGTCGAATCAGGTTTTTGAATTTTGCCGGTTCGACGTTGCATTTTGTGCGCTCATTGCGTCGAAATAGAACCAGGCAGAGCTTACTGGAAAGCTTCGTATAAGGTAAGTAAATTAATAAGCGTTTTAGTGGTAGGTAAAACGCTTCTATTAATTTGACTTGACCGTTATACGAAGCTTTAATATTATATTGAGACGTGTTTGTTATCGCCTGGTGACCTTGAAAGAAGACATGACGCCAATGTGACTTTGAATAAAAACATAATAAGTATTGAAAACAAATTATTTTATTAGATCTCCTCCATAATGACATCCAATGATCACGACAAGAAACGTAAATGTGTAACTTCACACAGTATAACTAATAATAAATAGTCATAGGTACATTGTGAAAATTAATTAACTGGATTAAACAAACTAGGTACATTAGTACGATAAGTAGGCCTTACTTGTCGCCTGTAAAATTTACAAAAAGTGTTGACAGAACGCCAGTTACCCCTGGACAGAATGTCATCCATAGCGTAATTGTCCAGCCAATTTCGCGATGCTACCGCTGAACGTATGCTGCCGGGGGTAGCTGATATTCCTGCTGCCACTAACAGGGTTTTAATCCAACCCGCAATTATAGTGCGAGATGCAGGTTTAATATCACCTCTTAAGCTAAGAAATAAGTTATGGCAGTTCGCTTTACTACGCTTTCCTTCGAGCAGAACTATTGTTCTATTTAGCCAAAAAATAGGATCAAGATTTTTGTTCGCTTTGTTGGGTATCAACTTCCAACCGGACTGTCTATAATCATGGGAGTCAGTCTTTGAACCGAAGCTAGGCCAAAGAATAATCGACTCATTTGTGACCTCACAATGATCAGAATCAACTTGTAACAAGGTCAGATCGTGTATTCTTCGACCTGAACACATGAGCAATAAAGCTGCCGTGTGTCTACATGTTTGGAATAAGTTGACTGGATCTACAGTATATTTTCCTAAATATTCAGCTAAACAGTTTAAATCCCAGATAGGAGGTTTATGTGGTACAGGCTTTTTCAAGGCTATAGATTTCAGAACATGCTTAACCAATACATGAGAACTCAGTATTCCAGATTTATCAGGATGGGACAGAGTAGAGATCACGGATTTATGTAACAATATAGTATTATATGATAGTTTATCAGAAATGTGCAAATCTGCTAAATACTTGGCTAGATCTGAGCCTGTAGGATTAGTTGGGTCAATACTAGAGCCGCACCACTTTAGCCAACGTTTCCAAGCTACATTATAGGTTCTTCGAGTAGATGGTCTCCAAGATGTTTGCAGAAGATCCAACTGGCTTTGACTCCAATCCACTAAGCTCCCAGACCACCCCCAATTCTCCAAACCTCCAAGCTCATTTCGTGGACATTGGTCGGGGGTCTGCCCGTCGACAGATCCACTAAGACATTCTCGAGTCTCATCAGTGTAAACGGGGGTGACAGGGCACGTGCCTTTATGTCCGCTCGCCAGAATACTCGTTCCCATCGTGGGACTACTAACAGATAAAGCCCCGTCGCCTGATTGAGGTGGGCTAATACTCTCGGTACGAGGAATGGCGGCGGAAATAGCCACGCCAGGCTGTAATTCCATTTCTGTGAAAAGGCATCGTGGAATAGGGCCTGGGGATCGTCCAGATCGAGACTCGCATAAACTGGGACCACTCGCGATTTTATCGACGCTAATAAGTCTATCACCGGGGTACCCCATTTTTTGAAAATTATCTGTGTTATTTCCGGTGTTAAGTGCCACTCTGGAGCTCGTAGTTTTCTCGACAGGTGGTCCGCATGACAGTTGTATTTTCCTGGTATGTGAAATACTTTCAGATGAATTTGATTGTGGTCGAGAAGATGATAAACTTGGTAAGTCAGGTCTAATAGGGCTCCTGATTTCGTGCCCCCTTCGTTGCGTAGGTATGATATGACGGTTTTGTTGTCGCTCTGAATCAAAACTGTGGAGTAGCTCAGGAGCAGACAGTGTCCTTCTAAAACTCTTAAGATAGCTATCATTTCTTTTTGGTTGCAATGTAGTGGCTTTTCCTTTTCCGACCACTCGCCTGACAATGCAATGTTGTCGAGTTGAGCACCCCATGCCACATCCGACGCATCCGTCGTGAGGAAATGTGTCGGCGGTGCTACGTGAATCAGGGACGCATGCTGACAGTTTTGAGACCACCAAATTAGGTCTTCTTTCACCAGATATGGTATGGTGAACAGCTTTTGTGATTTCGCCTTTAGGATGTCGTTCTGAAAGTTTAGCAGTGCTCGGTAATGAAGTCGCCCCATTGGTACTGCGAAGCTGGCAAAATTTAACAACCCTACGAGACTTCGAACTTCCTTGAGGCTGACCGTGTGGGTACGTAACATATTTGTTACCTTGTCGATTAGTTTGACTATTTTTTCTTGAGGCAGGTACTTTTGATTTGTCCATGTGTCCCATTCGACGCCTAAGTAAATCAGTTTCTTCTGTGGGGCTGGTACCGACTTTTGATAGTTTATCTTCCATCCCAAAAACTCCAGCGTCTCTATCACAGTTTTTATATGAGTTAATAGTGTAGACCTGTTTTGGTGTACTACCAGAAAATCGTCCAGGAAGACGACTATTCGGATACCTTTCTCCCTCAGGATTTGCGAAACCCAGTTTGTGAGAGAAGCGAAGGTTTTGGGAGCTGTACTCAGTCCAAAGGGTAGGCAGGTCATTTGCAGTAATTCTTTGCTGTAAACAAGCCGTAGAAACCGTCTGTGACCCTGGGCGACTTTTACATGGAAATAAGCCTGCGATAAATCTATTTTGCACAGCCAGTCCTTCTGTTGCAGAAAGTCTGGTACTCGGCTTAACTTTAGGAGTCGAAAATAATCTGTCATCACAAACTTGTTTAAGGCCTTCAGATTGAATATAGGCCGAGCCGAGCCGTCGCTTTTTGGTACGAGAAAGAACGTCGATAGGAAGCTTGGCGAACAAGGCGCAGCTTCTAGAATGCCCTCGGCTTTCATTTTGTGTATCACTCGTGACATTTCTTTTGATATTGGAGTACTGAATTGGTTTGAGGTCAAATTTGGGTAAGCAAGCGGAGGCTTTGCACGAAAGGGTATGCGGTACCCTTGGATAATTTTCAGCAGGGCTAGAG